>JASCZW010003570.1:0-37731 GCA_034211315.2 Aedes japonicus
AGTGTATCGAAAAGTAGTTATAAACATTCGATGCGTTGTTACGCATAAACTACTGTATATATTTTTTAGCGTGTAAGCGCCATTTGCTTTGTTTACATGTCAAAAATGATTATTCGGTTCATTCATTTCCGTTGATAAAGTTGTATTCAAAATGTCGCGAATTGAATTTGAGACTAAAAGAAAAATTCTGCACACTTGGTGCACCGAAAAGGGTGTTACTTACAACCAGATTGCGAAAAAGTAAATGTTCACCCGGCAAGTGTAAAACGCATCATCGAAAAGTTTGGTAAGGAGTGCTCCCTCAAGGATTTACCAGAAGTGGCCGGAAACCCGGCTCCAGCAACCCCGATTTGGACCAAAAAGTTGTGGATTATATTCAACGGAACAAATCTGCCTCTACTCGCGATCTAGCCAAGAAGTTCAGGACCAGCATCGGAATGATTCAACGAATCAAGCGCAGGAATGACTTGAAGACGTACAAAAAGCAGAAAGTGCCCAAACAAACTCCGGAACAAAAGTCTCGTGCCAAAACCAGGGCTCGAAAGCTGTACAGCTGCATTTTGGACAATGTCGACCAGTGCATTTTGATGGATGACGAAACATACGTTAAAGAAGATTCAAGAACGCTACCGGGGCCGCAGTTTTTATACTAAATCTGTTGAGGAACGTGTGCCAACCGCAGATACGACTGTTGCGATGGAGAAATTCGGTCAGAAGGTGCTCATTTGGCAAGCTATTTGCACATGTGGCTTGCGTTCTTCAATTTTCTATACAAAAGGAACTATAAATGCTGAGATTTATCAAAGGAATGTTTGAAGAACAGGTTGCTACCATTGTATAGAAAGCACCAGTCCCCTCCTCTCTTCTGGCCAGATTTGGCATCGGCACATTACGCCAAATCCACTCTACAGTGGCTGACGGAGAATAACATCAAGTTCGTAGAAAAAGACATCAACCCACCAAACTGTCCCCAGTTGCGACCGATCGAACGCTATTGGGCAATAGTCAAGCGTATATTTAAGAAGGATGGTACAGTGTCCCAAAACATGACCGATTTTAAGAAAAATTGGGCAGCGGCATCCAGGAAGTGCACAAAGGTCACTGTGCAGAATTTGATGGCAGGTGTCAAATCAAAGGTACGGGCATTCTACAGAAATGAACATGATGACTAGTTTTTCCGTTTGGATCTTTTGTAAACATGTTAAGCTATAATAAACTGAAATAGTATGTTAATTTTAACCATGTTTTCAAGCCTATTTTATTATTTGGAAGTTTATAACTACTTTTCGATACACTCCTTAGATCGAAATGCGGAGATTCCGAGATTCCGAATAGTATTTCGATTGGTCGAAATTGAAAAGTATTCAAAGTAAACAATTGGTTTATTGATAGATTGGCCATAACAAGCACTTGCAAATAGCTCATACAGATAAATTTTGGAGAAGCCTCTAGTTGACTCTAGTTGTTACATAATGTCCAGGAACGCCTCCTTTTTCATGCGGAATCGCACAAAGTGCTTCTCGTCGTAGGTTGACTAAAGTAGTCGATAAAGTAGTCCTGGAACAGTTTCTGATGGCCGGAACGGAAATCACTGTCGATGTTGGGGCGTCTTCCAGGATGTGCCCTTTTCCGTTTCGACTCTTGTTTATCCGCTGCTAAACAACAAATCAGCATTATCAAATATCGTTTTAATGAAATGCATGCATTCACACACTCTCCTTCAGCCAAACGAAAGAACAACTATTCGAGCTAACGACGCGCTACTGGCATTACAAATCATTTGGTCAAACGAATCAATGGCAAAATGTTTGAGAAAAATCTGCAATTTCTGAAAAAAAACTTCTGATCTCTGATGTTGAATGATTCACAGGATGACAGGTGTTGGCTGGTTAAACAACAAGAATTACAACAGCGGTGCGAAGTTGGTCTATTTTAGCTAGTTCTATACAAGTTTCGCTGATGCAAATGAAGTATAAAGTTTTTCTATATAGACCGCCACTGAAGATGCCCTTAGCACAGAAAACAGACGTACATCTTCGATCTACTACTTTTGTAAAACGTTAAATCGATATTTCAAATGTATGTCGTTATGCTTCTGGTAGGCGGCGCTGCAGTTGTGCGATAACTGTCGAGTCAATGTTTATCAATAAAAAGCATATCACATAGCCTGAAAAGTTTTGTTTGTTTTTACACTTGCTTTTTATATCGGCTGCCAGATAACTACCACGTTTTTCAAGAAAAGGTATATGGACATCAATGTCTGTTCTCTGTGCTATGTTTTCCTGCTAAAATATATTCTTTTGCAAAACAAAATGTCAAAAATCGATCGACTCAAGATTCGTTATCTTATAAATTGCGTATTTGCAAAACTAAAACAGCCCTTCGTTTTGTAGTTGTGCGTTCAGAATGTTGCATCTATTTTGTTGTTGCCATTTTCAATGCAACTGTCAAAATGGTGGAAAAAGAACAACGGCATATCAAATTT
The DNA here is from genome assembly GCA_034211315.2 of Aedes japonicus. Lineage (NCBI taxonomy): Eukaryota > Metazoa > Arthropoda > Insecta > Diptera > Culicidae > Aedes > Aedes japonicus. The sequence continues at coordinate 2,486 of JASCZW010003570.1, forward strand.
TATTCGCGCATACGAAAAATCCAGGTTATTTCTTCACGTGTACGAGGAACGATTCTAACTAGTAGAAACATTGCATTTGCAGATATCCGTAATCAGGATTCCGAACGACCAGAAGAAGATTCGACAGCTTTTCAAACGTAATCCTAACCTTCAAACCTAAACATATCGATAATATCACACACAACAATCCAAAGAGCCAAGAAGCTACTTGCACTGTCTTCATTCAAGGTTGCGGTAGTATTCAATTGAGACGACTAGCAAAACATCAAGGCCAAAGAAAGAGCGCATAAGTTGTACACGGCCTTGTTGACAAAGTTTGATTGCGTCATAGAAGGCGATGGAACATTCGTAAAAGCGTATTTCAAGCAGCACCCACGTACAGAGTATTTCAAAGCTACCGGAGAGGATTGGTTTAGATTTGGCACTTGGCCTACATTCCCGAGCAGAAAGGGATAGCATGAAAATAACATTCTTTTTTACTTGTCCTGTTTTGCATAACTTATTCTAACCTTATTTTGTTCAATACGGTTTCTAATCTAACCTAATCTAATCCAACACTTCCACAGTATGTTTTGGGAAGCATCCTGCAATATGATGAATTTACTTCCATAGTTTTCTTGTCTGAGGACTGTATCAAAATTAAGTTATCCACATATTTTTCTATCAAATCGTATAACAAATTATGTTTCATTCATACAAATGGACGATTTTTTATTGTGCGGGATTGAACTTGAACATTTTAAAGACCGGATGAAATTAATATTATTCTTTCACGAATTTGCGAATTATTCATCAGACATTTTTCATCAAGTTACGGGGTTGCTTGCGGCCGATTGAGTTTTGCGTGAGTTGTCACGTGTTTTACTGTTCGTAATAAACCGGTGTTTGTGAATTTTGTTTCGGAGATTTCAGCAATGAGAGTGGTGGTGGTTTTGAGGTTGCTGAGTTTCAAAAAATTTCGGGGGGTAATAATTTTATCAATTGCCTAATTACATATTGTTTTCGAGTTGTCTTGGGGCATGTTGGTAAATTGTAGTTGGTTTTTCAATAACGTGAAGAAGTGAAGAATTGTCCTAATGTTTCCGCATCGAAGTGTGGTACCGACATGGCTAGAGACACTTTTTCAGGAAAACTGGCATGGGAACCAAAATGGTGATTCAGGTAGTCTTTATATGGTCGGATTTCTGTACAATTCCGAATCGGGACCAACGAAGCGTCATCAAGATAAGTAAACGTTCATTGAATGTTTTACATTACAGTTAAATTTTCTTGGCAATTGCTCCATGTAAACTTTTCCATCGTTGCCATAGAGACACATTGACCTTCTAGGGCTTGAGATTCCCAGAAAAGGTGAAGTTCGGACTCTTGAGAATCGAAACATGTGCTTACTGTGCGCTACCCTTGCAGTGTTACAACTGCTACGGTTTGGGGCATGGTAAAGCTAGTTGTAAAAGCAAGACCCGGTGCCGGGTCTGTTATGCTTAGCATGAGCTTACCACAAAGTGCGCAGCAAAAGCCTTTCGCTCAAACTGTCATGGTAATCACCAGCCGACCTGTCGTAAATGCCCCATAAGGGAAGCTGCCCTTCTCAAGTTGAAGTCTGACTTGAGTGTCTACTACCGAGACACTAAGAAGGTCTACAACAAAGAGAATAATGCTCCTGGGACTTATGCCCAAGTGACTAAGTCCGCGTTTGTTCCGCACTTCAGCAACAGGGTGTATCTCTCACTCTTCCAGCGAAGAAACAAAAGAAGAAAAAGTCCAGTATTAAGGCTAAGGAGCCCGATCCTAACATCTGTGGAACGGGTGGAGCCAATGGACAGAGGAGTACTAGTGTTGGCAAAAAGGAACCGGACACACCAAGAGCATAGGTGTGGGCACCGGACCCCTGAAAAACACTAGTACAAAGCGAAGCGAGACTGACAACGTCCAAAAGGGTGTTGTGCCATCCAAGGCAGTTGGTACTGATCCCATGTCAGACGCTGAGAAATCTGGTTTTGGCCCTGATGAGGAAAAACAGCTCCTCAAGAACCAGGTGAGATGTCTCATTCGGGGAATTGCCCGCCTATAGGACTTGTATAAGTCCTGCAAAGAAAAGAAATCTTTGGCAGATAGGGAACGTACTACCATGGCAGAAGAGATTGAAGGATTTGGCTAGAACACCTCATCCAGCGAGGATGAAGGTAGTACTCCTCTTAACTGCCGTAAGAGATAGCAGATTGCTGAAAGTTCAGATGATAACAGGAGGAAAAACAGCCGGGAAAGGCAAACCTGCTAGGGTCGGCACCCGAAAGCCTCAGGCGACAGATCGCGAAAGCGATGCTGTTACAGTCGTAGAATAACATCATGTCTGCCACCAAGCAACAGCTTGATGTAGAGCTACAGAACGTTGTACTGCAATGGAACGCACAGGGGTTGAGATCAAAGCTATCCGAAATCCAACTCATAGCAAGTTGGCTAATCCCTTGCATCATGGCCCTCCAAGAAACCATGATCAAGGTAGTCGGCTTACCTCCCGACTACCTCGGGGGTAAATACAAATAGTATATCAAGTCTCACAAGAAAGCCTATATCCACGGTTTTGGACTGGCTGTTAGAGAAGATATATCGCATAGCGTAGTGCAACGGGACACTGACTTGGAGGACACTGCGGTCACCATACAGTATCCTATGAAGCTTACAGTAGTAAGCCTATATATGGCTCCGAAGTGTAGGGTCGGCAAGGAACAGAATGTAATCAGCCAGTTGGAAGTCCTCGTCTCCCAACTGCCTACACCTTATGTGATGCTGGGCGATTTGAATGCGCACCATTCCTCGTGGGATCACACAAAGATGACATTCGCGGCGAGAGGCTCTTTCAGCCACTGGACAGGTTGGGCTGTCCGGTACTGAATAGTGGGAAACCGATGCGGATTGACTTCTTCACTGGAGTCGAATCCGCGATAGACCTGTCCATCGCCTGTGGCTTGCAAGTTTAACTGGCAAGTATTAGATGACATGGTTGCGACCAGTTTTCTATCGTCTTGTCTTATCCCACTTTACTCAGCCCAACTGATTGGATTGAGATCCTGAGTGTGGCCACGACATATCCCAAAGGCCGGAGGTAGAAGTGGTAAGAGATCTGTACCTTGGTGGGGGTCAGATGTTCACACCGCCGTTAAGGGCAGACGTAAAAGTCTGCGAGTGCTACGCAAAATAGCTCCTGATGACCCGTCGCGGGTTGCTAAGTTGATAGAGTTTCAACTTGCCCAGGCCAAGACAAGAACGGTCATCAAGGGCTACATGGTCGGTTTGCACCGCGGATATTTCCGAATTCACTGCGAACTGCGGAGGAAGATAAAGTCCATTGGTGGAAAAAACCGCCATGTAGAGAGGGTCGTAAAATTAGACACCGGTTACATGAACCAACAGAAGCTCATCGCTGAGGATTGGCTGATCAATTTGCCAAGGTGTCGGCAAACAGAAATCATAGTGATGAGTTCCGTCGTGTAAAGACACTGGCAGAGGGGAGATACCGTAGTACCAATAGAAGTCCGTGTAATGACACCATAAACTACAGAGGCTTTTCAACCTAGAAGAGCTCAACTGGGCCCTGCGCCGTGGTGTCGGCAAAGCAGCAGGGTCTGGCGATATCCTTTCCTGAGGAAACTGCCACTTATCGGTCGGTTGGCCTATCTGGACACGTTGAACGAAGTCTATCAATCCGGCATGATTCCAGACGTGTGAAGAAGGGCTTCCTATCCCCAAACCAGGGAAGGATAAGACCCAAACAGACGCTTTTGAGCTGTATGGGGAAAACACTCTGAGCGGATGGTTAACCGTCACCTGTCAACTGAGTTGGAGAGCCATGGAGCGAATCCACCCACAGAAACACGCATTTCGATGCGGCTACTGGTCGGAGACGTTCTTCTCTGTCCTTGATCATTTATTGGACAAGGCCAACAGCAGAGAACCTACACGTCGATGTAGTATCTCTCGATTTGTCCAAGATATAGGATATGGCATGTAGACTCCCTATCTTGACTACCCTCAAGAAATGGAAGTTTCAAGGACGTATGTTGGCTTGCGTGGAAAATTTCCTACACAATAGGAAGTTTCGAGTCTTGAACGCCGGCGCAACCTCCAAACCAAGGTTGCTAGAGAATGGCATCCCGCAAGGGTCTGTCATATCTGTCACACTGTTTCTCATTGCGATGAACTCAGTGTTTGAACGCATCCCCGAAAATGTACACATCCTAGTGTACGCTGACGACATAACCCTTGTTGTATTTGGTAAATACGCGAGGGCAGTCAGAGGCAGAATACAAAAAGCTGTGGATAATGTGATTGACTGGGCAGAAGGGGTTGGGTTTAGGATTTCACCCGAGAAGTCTAAAACTCTGCACGTCTGCTTTGGTCATACTCACAGGCCTAGGTTACCCCACGTTTGTATCGACGAGCTTGAAGTCAAAGCAGTACGGGAAATGAAGCTTCTTGGCGTGACAATCGACCACAAACTACGTTTTGTGAAGCACGCCAAGGCAGTGAAGTTGAATGTTAACGTTAAGTTGAACGTTCTCCGGGCCCTAAACGGTCAGCTTTTCTGAAGCTTTCGCTGTACATTGACCAAGATTACAAAGGGACCCCGGCTCTTTGCTACAGACCTACCGTCTGTAGGGCAAAAGAGTGGTGGCGTGACCTTACGGGAGTAGAGATTCCCACGTTGTGTCAGCTTCCTAGGCTGTGGCAACGGGCATAGGACTCTACGCGCCCCAAAGTGGACTGGCGCATCCGGCAGTTATGTGGAGCAAGGGCAAACCCCGAAGTCACGTAAGCCGGCTTTAGGATAATTGCCTCCATATTTGAAGGCCTGAACCCGCTGTTTACGGACAGCTCGTTAATTGAGGAAGAGGTTGGCTACGGAGTATCTGGGAGGGCCATTGCGGTCGGTTACCCGGCATCTGCGGTATCTTCTCAGCTGAGGCCTACGCGCTCTTGCAGGCATGCAAGTTGTCAAATGGGACTCAGACTGTTGTGTTTTCTGACATCGCGAGATGTCTATCTGCCCTTGAGCATGGGCAGGTGGGACACCCGTGGTTGTTGGAGATGCAACAGTTTACTAACGTAACCTTCGTCTGGGTACCTGGACACGCAGGTATACCAGGTAATGAGGCTGCTGATAAACTGGCAAACCAGGGTCGTCATGCTCAGCTGGGGGACCTTCCTGTCCCTTACAGCGACGCTACCCGCTGGGTTAAGCAGACCTCTCGATACGCATGGGAGGTAACTTGGTATAACAACCGAGAGGCGTTCCTTCGGCGTATCAAAAACACAATACAAGAGTGGAATGATATGCCCTACCCTCGAGATCAGAGGACTCCGCCTCAGCTGAGGATAGGACATACTCGTCTTACTCACGGGCCACGAATCAACGGTATTAAGGCCTACTGCCAAGAGTGCGGAGCGGATCTAGATGTTAATCATCTACTTGTGGAGTGCCCTGTTAGGGCACAACTGAGGGCCGAAACGGGAGCTATAGGCACAATACGTGAAGTATTGTATTACGACCGTAGTACAGAATTATCTGTACTAAAGTACTTGAGGGCGTTGGACTTATAAATATAAGCCAGCGTATAGAGGTCAAACTTCGAAAAGGAAGTAATGACTGCAGACCACAGTCATAGACCTCCAAGCGGCCTGTAAATAAGGGTCAATAGCATATCGAATTGTCTTGTAGGTTTTCGATGAGGGAAACAAGGGAATCGGAGCGAGAAAATACATAAGCAGAGGGAATGGGTAGCACACTACAATGCTCAGGTGCTTGCGGTCCTTATGCCGTCTCGAATGAACTAAAACGTCTACAGCAGACGTACAATTTAAAGAGACGTTAATAAAATGAATGAATCACCCCCCCCCCTTCCACGCAAAAAAGGAGTCTCGAACCATCATAAGAACCTAGGAAGAAGGAAAAACCATCATAAGCAAGGAAGAATTCTCGTGTTTGGTTGAAATTTGTGTTTCATTTGTATTATAGCCCTTCCCGTTCTAAAGCCCTTCGTTTCCTCCCTTCTAAAGCCTCTTTGAAAGGAAAGGAGGGGTCTCAAACCACCATGGAAATATTTCTTGCCTTTTGAAAACCTCCCTCCCCTTCTAAAGGAGAGGAGGGGTCTCAAACCACCGTGAAATATTTCTTCCCTTTAAAAACCTCCACATGCCAAATTTGGTACCATTTGCTTGATTAATTCTCAAATTATGCTAAAATGTGTGTTTCATTAGTATAAGTGCCTCCCTTCTAGAGGGTAGAGGGATCTCGAACTATCTTTAGACATTTTTTCCGGGCCCAAAAACTCCTGAATACAAATGTTCATAGCAGTAGCAGTAGTTCACTTGTTTGGTTGAAATTTGTGTTTCATTTGTATAGAAGCCGCCCTCTCCCCCTCCGGAGGGGTTTCAAACCACCATTGAAACATTTCTTGCTCCCATTTGCTTGAATAGTTCTTGATTTATGCAGAAATTTGTGTTTTATTCGTATGAGAGCCCCCCTCCATCCAGAAAGGGAAGGGGTTTCGAGTCACCTAAGAAATATTTCTTGCCTCCAAATCCTCCACCTGCCAAATTTGTTTCGCTTGATTAAATAGTTCTCGAGTTATGCAGAAACTTGTGTTTCATTTGTTTGAGACCTCCCTTTTTTTGATTAGGGAGGGGTCTCAAACTACCATGGAAATATTTCTTGCCTTCGAAAACTTCCACATGCTAATTTTGGTTCTATTTGCTTGATTGGTTTTCGAGTTATGCAGAAATTTGTGTTTCAGTTGTATGAAGGCCCCCTTCACAGAGATGGAAGTGGTCTCTTACTATCATAAGAACCTTCCCCGGCCCCAAAAACTAAAGGGTTTTGGAATAGCCAGGAAAAACACGCAACACGTGGTTTAATTAAAAATGGAAAAGAATGTGTAATAACTTCTGTTTGTTTACATTGAAAAGAAAAAAATAACGATGGCTGCTGAATGACAGCTATGGTATGCACAGTGCCGTAGCTCAAAAGTGGGGGCACAACGAATGCAGTGGTTGCCAACCCAACACCCCTGCTCAACCACAGCAGGCCTCCAAGCCTATCTTGGAGCGCAACCACTTGAAGGTGGCCGCTGGAAGACCCTTGGTCATCACATCAGCCTGCTGCTCGGACGAACTCGATATGAGTCAAACCTTGCTGGAACAAATCACGAAGGAAGTGGAACTTCCTATCGACGTGGTTTAGCCGTTTAAAGTCCCGTTCATCCTCAGCGATCCTGATCGTAGACTGGTTGTCTTCATAGACCGGAATTGGTCCATCCTCATTTCGTCCCAAGTCGTGGAGCAGTCGAACCATCCACATTGTGTGACACGCAGCCGTACACAACGCAGAGAGCTCTGCTTCCGTTGAAGACAATGCAACCGTTGGTTGCTTCCTGGTTACCCAGCCAACAGTGCAACCATGTATCTTGAAGATTCGTCCCGTCACCGATCTCCGGTCCGCCAGATCGTTTGCCCAATCGGCATCGGAATAGATCTCCATCAACGGCGCATTCTCATCCGACTTGTACACCAGTCCAACGTCTAGAGTACCTCCGCTGACAAATTTGGCCTGGTCGTGAAAGATGCGTACATCAGACAGCCAACCAACTCACGATATGGCTTCGATGTCCGAAGCTGTCCATCTCCTTTCTTCAGTCGCAAACGGTTCTCTATCGGTGTCGAAACCGGCTTACAGTCCGTCATCGCGAAGCGTTCCTCGAAGTATCCACGCTGGCTTATCTTCAACACGCCTGCCTAAATATCACGATCGACGCACATCCCAAAAAAACTGACGTACCACACCATAATCGGTCATTTCAAACTCTGCAGCAAGTCTCCTCTTCACCGCTTGCAGAATCTTTAGCGACGAACCAACCAGCAGAATATCGTCAACATAAAGCACCAAAATCAACAGCCTATTTCCAGAACCGTTTGGCGATACCCGAATTCGCCAACATCACTCTGGTTTTCTCAACAATCGTCCGGTTTAGACGCTCGCTAACACCGTTCTGTTCGGGGGTGTACGGTACGGTTCACTCAATCTGGATCCCTCTGGCCTTACAGAACTGCTTACTCGTATATTCGCCTCCATTTTTGCATCGGAGACGCGAAATCTTCAGCCCGAACTTCGCCGTCTTTGATAGTACAATCAATCGACTTACCATTTACGATGGATACTACCTGTATCATACCGGAAAGCTCCGCAGCGATTGTCTCGCCATCTTTAGCAAATGCAATTACGATGGGATTTGGGATGGGACGTAGTTCGCTGAAAAGCTTCCGGTCACGCACCAGATGATCCGTTGCGCCAGAGTCGATGAACCATCTCGTCCGGTTTGACTCCTGCATTGTGGTACCGTCACTCACACCGACGGTCACTCGAATCCGCAACGTGGGCCTTCGTTTTCGGTCCGGACACACTGCCAATTTGTGGCCTTCCTTTTTGCAGCCAAAACATTTCAGCTGTTTTTTCGGATTGAAAAAATGCTGCATCACTAGCACTCGGTGCAGGTGACAACTCCACACCTCGCCGTTTTGTTTCCTCGTCCAAGAGTCTGCACTTGACGAATTCGATCGACAAGTTTTCTTCGGGCATGGTCTCCAGAACTGTGAACACCCCAGCATAAGATGAACCAAGCGTCAGAAGAAGGTGACATACCACATCCAAATCGTCCAGCTGTGCACCGGTCCCACGATATTCCCGCACCTACTTGTCAAACACAGCAGGGATGCCATATTTACAGACATTTCTGTAAATTTTCAGACTTTTCATGTTTGTTGCAGACTTTTCCAACAGACATTTAGCAGACATTTTATTTATGTTGCAGACTTTTACAGACATCTAATTTTTTTTAAATTTAAAATAAAAGGTATCTCACAATTTCGGATTTAAAACGTACAAGGATTTAAACAGTATTGTAGATACAATAAGAAGCTTTGTTGATTTTTTTTAAATATCGTAGGTATCATTTAGAGTAGAAATCCTTGGAAAAACGAAAGCGGTGGGCCATTTGGAGACACAATGGGTTCGCAGATAAGTATCGTATAGGCCCTTTCTGAGGGTAACATGGAGTCCCTACTTATGGTAGTGTTCAATCCCATGCGAAAAATGATTGTCAAAGGTTTGGTAATATTGGTCCTTTGCCATTAAGTCACAACGAAAATCAAGGTTCACAACAATACAAATCGTATTTGAGAAACTTACCGTAAAAAGGGGTTGCTGAATACAGGTATACCTCGATAGTACGTACATCAAGCTTCTCACTTCAAACCGCAATCGCATAAAAACTACTGATTGTATCTGAAATCTTATAAAACCAAAAGAAAGAACAGAAGCTGCTCTTTCTTATAGTGATATGACATTGGAGATTCAATCAGTAGTTTTGATGCGATTGCGATTTGAAGTGAGAAGCTTGATGTACGTACTATCGAGGTATACCTGAATTTGCTCTTAAGCCCAGTCGGTTGCCACTCGGGGGACAGAACAACAGTAGAAGTTCTGAGCTATTGAAATAAATCTTAAAACTCTGAATTTTCCGAAGTACTACTAAATGCATCATTTCAGTACATTGGTGCTAGGGGTGTAGAAATATATCTCTGAATTAGTCCTAGATTCCTAGAAGTATAGAAAGAAAATACCCACAACTTAAGGTACATCCTGGAAAGTCTAGAAGACGACTTCCCAGAGCTTCGAGAAGATTTAAAAAAAAACTTCCCCGATGGTCAGGTAGAAACTTCTCAGAAGTATTGCAGGCCAAGCAAGAAGAACCTTCAAAAATTCAGGACCGAACATTACTGAAGTTCAAAATCACACTTACCATAATACTCAGGGCAGAACTTCCCCAAGAATCAGGAAAGGACTTATCAGAGCTTCAGGATGAAGTGGAGGGAAGAGGACTTCTTTGAAGTTAGGAACTTTTCAGAGGTTTTGGAGTTCATCCCAGAAATTCAAAATTGAATTACTAAGAAGTTCAGAAAAAAAACTTCCCCAAATTTTAGACGGGAACTAACCAGGAAGGGCACTACCTTTAATTTCTCAAAATATCAGGAAAAAAATTCTTCAGGAAGTGCTAGGCAGATTTTGCAAAGCTCAGAGCAGAACATTTCAAAATTTCAGAATAAAAATTTCTCATAATTCTTTAGAGAGAACAGAATGGATCTTTCCAGGTGCATTGGGGGAATTCTTTCTAACTTGAGCACAAATTTCCCAATACTGTCGGAACAAACTTCCTCAGAGTTATGGAGAAAACTTTTTAAAAGTTCAGAAGTCTAGGGAGAAAGAACAAATTTTAGGGAGTTTTCCTAGACATTTTGGAGACGGCTTTCCCAAAGTTTCAATAAAAATTTCCTCGCAGTTCAGTATGGGACCAATCAGAAGTTTGGGAAGAATAAGCTCAAAAAGACCTGTAGGATCAAGAAGGTTTTTTTTTTCAAAAAATCAGTAAAAAACTCCTCAAAATACATAAGTTCCGAAGAGTCCAAAAGTTTAGTTGTAACTACCCAGAAGTGCTAGAGAGCATCCCTTAAGTTTCGAATCGAACATTCCAGCATTTCAAAATATGAACTTCTCGAAGTTCAGAAAATCCCAGATGTTTAGGTAGATACTTTTGATAAAATCAGGAAGAAACTATCCAGAAGTATAGGGTAAGCTTTCTAGTAGTTCAAGCAGGAACTTCTCAGAAATTCAGAAACAAACTTCCCCGAAGCTCAGGAGAATACTCCCTTGAGGTTCAGAAGAGAACATCTCGGAAGTTCAGAAAAGAACTTCCCTTAACTTCAGGAAGAAATTTCTTACAACTTTAAGAAGATTTTCCAAGAAATTTTGGAGAGTACTTTCCCAAAGTTTTGCGGAAATGTTCCTCGTAGTTCAGGAAGGGACTTATCAGAAGTTTAGAAAGTAACTATGTTCAGGAAAAAACTTACCAAACGTTTATGGAGGGTAAGGTTGGGTTCTTAAATGTGAATTTCGAAGAAAATAAGAAGTGACTGCCAGGAAGTTCATGAGGAATTGTGTATGACGATCAGGAGGAAACATACAATCCAAGAAAAAGATGCAAAAACGTTTACATAACGTCTCCTCGTTGAAAGAAGTCTAATTTTGTAAAAAAAATTACAGACTTTTATAGACATTTCCAGACATTTCAAATTTTTATCAAAGATTTTTGAAAAAAATATCTGGCATCCCTGATGCACAGTGCCGTAGCTCAGAAGTGGGGGTGCAACGAATGCAGTGGTTGCCAACCCAACAAAAATCCCTCCATGCGAAATTCCACGCCTATCGGTTCGATAATCTCCGAGTCTATAAGGTTCAGACAGACAGAAATCCATTTTTATATATATAGATTACAATCGAAGATAATACTCACAAATTCATTCGTTGTTTTCTGCAACGAAACTGATTTGTACTTTTTATGAAGATACATTCGTAACTATCTTATCCACGAAGCGCAACGGTCAAATGCACGAGGCATTTGTTGACACAGAAATAACACTAGTGTATTGTAAGAATACAATACAAAGAGCTACGAATACTTTGTCACAAATTAATACAAAACGTCTCTCTGGTGTTTGCATGAAGGACTGACAGATCTACTTTACCGACTCGAAATGTAATTGACAAAAAAAACCCAATCACGTGGAGTTGTCCAGCGTTTTTTTTACTGTTTCTGACATGGGACTCGAACCCGAAGTTTTTGGAACGTGCTGACTTTGAATCGTGGTTGATCTCACATTGCCTGCCGATGCTGATTCGTGAGATGATACTTGATTATTGAGAACGAAGTTATAGCTCTCAATAGCGCTTTGTTTTTAAAAATTGGGATGGATAAATTATTGCCACCCATCCCTGCAGCACAATTTCGCATGGGTACGATAAAAGGGAAACAGCGATTGGCTGGTACACCGTGAAGATAGCATTATATTAGATTAAAAACGATATGAATGTTTCACACAATACACGGTACATTTGTTCTGTGTACAAAATCCATGTTTACGAAACTCGTGATAGCTACTCTACGAAAAATTCAGTGTTAGAAACACCAACAAGATTATTTCTGATCCCATTTTTTAACACCAAGAAGTCCGGTAACGTTTGAGCACGTTTCATTCAATTTTCAGTAACAAGCATCTTTTCTCTTCGAACGCCGATTTGAGCATCGGCAACGGCTAAAACAAAAGGACCCCTCCCACTGAATCTTATCGAACCATCTCCCGTCAACGAGGATGAAGTGGTTCATTCAAGCCCAAGTTGCCTGTCGCCATTCGTTATCGTCATCTCCAGTGGGTTGACATAAATCACCAGCCAACCGTTCAGGAAAGTCCTGGTCAGACGGCGCTTGGTACCTACTAACTTTACTCACCTGTAATTCCTTGAACTTTCCGTGCACTCTTAGCCCAAGTGACGTGTAATTTTTCAGAAAACCTCCGGCAAAACATCAATATCTGGAAAGTCAAAGTGCACACCGTGTCAGGCAGCCACAACCGCCCTTTATTATGCCGTCAGGGGCGGTGATTGACGTTAATCCGTATTTTATTTAAATGACAGCTTCCGTTCGGTGTGCTTCCTCTCTATTTAAAACATTCAATTATTATAATGTAACCATCTATCAGAAAACAAAGCAACCTAACCGCTTTAGTCTGACGAGTGCTGAGGATTATTACTTTCCCTTCCCAGGTTGGTTGAACGTCTTCTCCATTGAAGGTTGTTTGTGGAAAGTGGAAGAAGCATAAATATCACTTCGGGTTGCGTAAAGCTGGAGCTGTGGGCACTGTGGTCTACCCGAGTGGTGATGGCGGCGGCGGCACCGAGGCAGCCATGATGGAGCAAAAGGCTGTGAAAAGTCACTTCGAGAAGACGGCAGAACGGTGACGAACGATGACAACAGCCTTTGACTTTGAAAATGGCAAAAGAAAAGGGTTGTGAGCTCTGTTTGCATTCCGTCTGTGCGGTTTTTTGGTGGCTCGGGGTTTGAGGGACTATCACTTGCCATGTGTATCGTAATTTAACTTTTCAATTCAATGTCAAACAATTTAATTATTCATGACGTGAGGGATTGCAATTTTGTTTGGAGAGTTTTAAAGCTTTTTCGGTAGTAACTATGGAGGGGGATCATGATTTAAGAAGATTTTATATAGGGTATGTGTCTCTTGACTGAGCCTATTATTCAGCGAACACCTTTTTCATTATAACTCATAAAGTTTTTAAGCTGTAAGTGAGATTCAACTAGTTATACACTTGCAAAGATAAGTTTGATAAGACATTTGGTAGCATGTATCACTAAAGGTTACACTACTATTTTTATAACGCCATAAACTTTCGAGGAATGTGGATTTAATGTCGGTCTATAAGCACCAAACTGGGTCTATTCGTGGATGCAACTTCGTCCCATCCGAAGGATTTATTACTAAATGCAGTCTTTGTACGGTTTTTTTTCTAATTTTATGAATTAACGCATTGTAAGCTGTATTTACTTAATACAACATTTCTCAACACAAACTAAAATAAAACTGCATCGAAACCCTTTAATGATGTTCATACATGATTTATCAGCCATTCAATATTGAAAACATTATAATTCACTATGCAATGAGTTTGTCTCTTCGATTTGTGTTTAGATGAGCCACTTGAATATAAACAACTGCAAATTCATGCATTTCCACTTGAAATTTTACCAATAACAACCTTTTTACTACGTTATTGATACAACAGGCCATAGTTCGGAACATACAAAAAAATATGTATGTACACAACATTGGGTCTACGATTTTCTTGTAAAATCATTGTTATTTTAGGTATGTGAACAGTTAGTTTTTATTGTGTAACTATGTTCTGCACATCCAGATTGCATTACTTGCTTTATCGATTCAATTAAGCCAAATTTAGATCACTTTAAATCGTGTAGATCATCTGTTCAGCATAACCAGTGAAATCATGATGCCCAAAAATTCAAGAAACCGAAAATTACGTGGAAGTGAACAACTATAAGATGATTAATATTGTCTCAATTGCTTCGGATTACATCGGTCATCCTAATAGTAACATGATTTTGTTGATTGTCGCTAAATTAATGACACATTTGGTACATAGGCCGAATGAAGGAGCTAGGCTAACATTACACCCTTTACCCTATTACTCATATAGGTACTAAACCACAATATGATTTACGTCACTTGGCAACTTCTTTTTTAAACTATAATAATATATAGTAGTTGAATTTTTAGTAGCTTTTATAAGCCGCCCGAAAAAAAAAACCTGGAATTATTACCATTATCCCATTACCATAGAAAACCATAGTATTAAAATAAATTTTGTTATTGGGCAGTGAACACCGCTGTTAATGTATAAGTCCACTCTATTGTGATCAAAACTACGATAGTTGAACCAAACAAGGGTAGGGAACGGCTTAATTAGGGGTGACTGTTTTAATCAGTTGTTAGGATATAGGTCTAAAACTCAATTTTGCATTTGGTCACGTGTAACGGAGAGAATGATTTCATCAACTCCTTCTCATATCTAAACTTGTTACCAGAAAGTGATGTTGAACATTCATATACATTGGCGGAGCTAGACAATCAGTCTGGAGGGGGCCTGGAGGGGGCCTACGCGAAGGATTTTTTTCGTTTATAAGAATATTGAAAAAAGCGACGAAAGTAACGTAATTGTTGGGAACATGCATTGGCGTAACTACTGGGGGTGCCTAGGGGGCCAGGCCCCCCCAGGATTCTGTAGGCCCCCCCAGGATTTTTTCCTAATATATTTCTAATTTGAAATGAAACACTTTTCATAATTTTTAACGAATTGTAGGGTTTTTCTTGTTTTTGTACTTTGCTTTCTCCAGAAATTGTTTGAACGAGTAATCTATTTCTGAAGGAGTAAAGTGCACATACCCTCTTCCCCACACTTTTCTTATATCCCACTATACCTTATAGGATAAAAATTCGGTACATATATCAAGAAAACCATAGTTAATGACCATTAGATCCATGAGAATTCCGATATATCAACAAATGGATGTGCTAGAACCAAAGATGTGAAGAGAAAGTATCGATAGGTCCTAAAGCGCTCGGCAGGTTATGTAATTGAACAGAATTAGTTTGAAATTGAGCATAGGGCTTTTGTTAAGCAGTATTTCGAAACAAACGTGCTTGATTGTGCTCAAATACCGTCTAAGGCACATTATGGTTCTTGCGATGTGAAATCTCTGTTTTTACACTCCTAAAGACCACATGTGATGGAAGCCAAATTCCAATTAGAGGTTTTTGAAAAGCACAACTTCTCATTTTACCAGTAGTTATTTTTCTCGTCGTTGTTTACTTAACAACTTCGCAGAGAAACCCGGTAAGATGTCGTATGCTGATCCTCTTCAACAGTATGTTTTAGTGGAAACCAATCATTGAATATATACACATTAATTCTCTTTTTTAAATGCGCTTGCTTTCGAAATACTGCTTAAAAAAGCCCAACGCCTGTGCCCTAAACAATTCTAAATTTAATAATTCAATTCTATTAATATTAAAACCTCAGACTCATAACCAAAATAATAGCGACAGTTAAATGTCAGAGCCTGTTATGTTGAAATATAAGATTTGAAACACTTTTCTGTGTACGTATTTTAATTTATTATTCATAAAGGTTTTACAACAATGAGTTTTGTTTATAAGCGCATTTTAGGAATTCACGGTATTGTTTTATCTTGTAACGAAAAATTTAGTAGAGTATAGACTCCCCACATTGATTAAAAGTTTCTGAAGCTAACGAATGTCCATAAGCAAAATATGAGATAGAAGTTTATTCATTAACGATAATATTTTCCGAAAATGTAAGCTTTCCGAGTAACAATTCAAATGCAAATTGGTTTTATTCATGTTTTATGGCAGGTTTGTATAAAAGCATTACGGAGATCATCTGGTTTTATCAGTATCTTTCCAAATTAAGGTGGTTGTAACTGATTAACAGTTCTTAGAGAGTGATTAAAGAACACTTGAAGAAACCTCCATAAAACTACATCATTTATAAGTGGTAATTCTCCAGTAATCTTGCAGATACTTGATTCTCTCTCAAGACATCGTTCGTTACTTTCATAAAACCTGATAAAGTTTTGAAAAAGTTATATGACATTCTTCTTTAAGATAAATGTATCTTGAAAATGCTGCCATAAAACGCTTCCTTAGAACCATTTGATTTCGAATAGAGAGCACATACTATTGAGAAGAACATTATGTGAAAAGTAAACAAAACTGGACGATGGACGCCCATAGATGAAAGAAAATATAAAAATAGTGGATCGTTCAAGCGGAACTTCAATAAAAACCTTCCAATATATTGAGTACTCCTTCATCTCAGCCACCAACGCACACAATATTTTTTTACCATGTGTCACAGATTCCATTGGATTGCAGCCTACTGAGACGCATCAGAAGGGTCTCGCGTTAAGCGTCCTATGTTTTGTAACGAGTTCAAATTAAATGGATCAATGTGTCGGCAGTTGAAAACCGAAAAACATGACTTCTTGATAAACCTAACGCCCCAGGTAGTGCGTTATCGTAATGCGTGTCAGTATTTCCACCACCGTTAAATCTAAAGTCAGAGTAGTGCGCTAGGAATCGCACAGTGATCTATCTACAGCGCAATTCTTCCGACGTTAGTTAAGCGTATAGATCAAGAGGAAAATCATGTTTCGCTCAACAGATGTTGCGCCATAACGAGACGCAATATTACTATCTGTTATTATTCCCAAAACCATTGTTAGTATATTCAAGTTAATGTTTTTTTATCGACTTCCGCTGCCAGTGAATAAAAACAAATTAATTATAAGCCGTAATTATGACTAAGAAAAACAATTAGTGCATAGGCACTTTTGATTTGCACGTTCACATTTTCTTTGTTTATGATGTGCCTTTTCACACTGATCTTATGGCATATGCGTATGAAAGAATTGTTTTATCTTTAGCAACTCAAACAAGTTTTATTCAAGCGTAACTCATCTTTTCAAGAACGAGAAAAATAAATATGAACTTATCGGCGCTCCTCAAAAAATCTATTAGTCCTGTACAAGCAATATAGTTTTATTTATGTTTTATGATAGTTTTCGATAAAACCATTAAAAAAATGGCAAGCGTGGCTATTCTGATTCCCTTGAATGGTAGCCATTTTCATAAGTATGCAACAAAACTCTCATTTTTCCAATGGTACGAACAAACAATGCTGTTTAAAATACATTTTGAAACATAAAATGTGATTGTAGACACAATTTATTCAAGATCTAACAATTTATCAGCCTTTTCACCTAATAGTTGAATTTTTCTGACTATTTGTTTCAGTTTTTAAATAAATCAGTGTTCTAGTAATAATCAGGGAGGCATTAAAATTTTCGAGACTTTTATGTTACATGAAACACCAATAAACTGAATGTCGCATGAAAAATTCATCAAACGCAGGCAAAAAACAGATGTATTTATGGTCACTGACAATTAATTTACATACGTATCCACTTTGGAGAGAAATATAGTAGCTTCCACTCAACTATAAACAAAAAAGTCCCATTCAGCAGAACGAATCGAAAAATGGAATGCTCGAAGCATACTTGTGACAGACTGGCAGTATTCTTGAAGAGGAAAAATCATAAAACTATCAAAACTTGTGGTAGTTTTATCATAGTTTTAAGTATGTCTTGAATGTCATTACAAGTATGCACCGATGAAACTATCAAGTTTTAAGCGAACCTTTGAAATAGTCTTGAGAACCTCCTATAGTATGTGGCCTTTTGGAACTTAAGAGTGTTTTATGGTTGTTTTATCGATGTTATGTAGAATATCTAGTGTTATCGTGGTATTTATCAAATGAGTATTGAAAACTTCTTCAAGTGTACCTTATTATTGAATTTGTTACTGTTAGAAGTAAGGTAAACATGTAATCAGGTAAATTTCTGAAATCATAACATCTATTGAGGTTGACTTCAGTACCAGTAGTAGTCGATATAGATTGCATAATGGGTCTGTATGTCAGATTTTATCAAAATTCACTTCGCATTTATTACTGTTCGTTGTTATAACTGTTGTCTAACATTTTTACTTAAGATTTCTTTTAAGGATTTGATTTTCAATCAAAAGGTTCTATTTTTGGCTGAAATAGTTCCTAGTAAACAGTGGTGGCCAATATAATCAATACATCTACAGTTTTTCATACAAAACAGTCATATTTGACACTCTCCATGTCAGACAATAGAAGTAACCCGAATTACAAACTGTGTTGAATTTATAAACTGTGCTTCAAAGTCTTAAGAATTACCACCATATTTAAAAACTTTATTTACCCACCAATGTTTGAAAATTTTAAAACCATTTATTTTCTTTTTGAAAAAATGAAAAAGAATGAAATATGTTGCCAAAGAACTCATTCTTGTTCAACTTTTCAATTTAAAATTATTTAAAAACTAATTTTTGGCCAAACCTTCTAACAAGGCAAATCTGATACCATTATGTAGACTGTACTTGAAAATTTAAAAATTCAAAATGGGTGCATTTGTTATTTTCCCTATACTGTAGTTTTTAATCTCTTTTGCTATACCTTCATAAAATTTCGAAAAATTTCCATGGGAATTTCGATGCCCAAGAATACTATCAATGTCAAACAAAATCTTAGGTTTAACCTCAAATTCCCATGGATATTTCTTTCGAACTGCCGTGAAGTTCTCAATAGGTTTTGATGAAATAAACCTCGGAAATCTCCTTCAAAATTTTTTAACTCTCCTTAGAAATTTAGCTCGATATAACTTATAAATTTTCATTGTATTGTTCATAGTATTCCACTTTAAAACAAACTTAGGTTGATGATTTGCTCACAGATCTTTCAAAGAGTTATTCAATAAGAAACTTAAATTGAATTCCATTGAATGGCTTTAAAATATCCACATAGTAGAAACCGAAAAATAATCTCTGAATTTTTAAATTACTGTTTTTTTTTTATTCCTGTATTATCAAGATTTTCAGCCCTGGGTTGGTTCATCTCTCGTCGTAGTCGCTCAAATAACTTTTGGGTATGTTTCGTAACTTTGTCCGGGTGAGATTTGAACTCGTGACTTTGACGTGAGAGGTGGATGTTACCCACTGGTTTTTTAACTACTGTTACTGTTACCTGTTTTTTATTCAGTGATATTTTTGACTGCAGATAACTAGGACTAGTAATTTGTATGAAGTAAAATTGCTATGTTTAGAAAGATTGTATTTTCATTTTATATCAACAATTGATTTACAGTGCTCCGTACAATCTTGACAAACGAACAAAATGAAATATGAAAAAATTAAGAGATAGGGGGGTATATCCTAATACTTCAGATATTTGTTTTTTTTCAAGAAAACATAATCGTGGAATAGGTTCCAGGTTTTTTCCATTTTTTAGATCATTTCAATAGTTATTTTGTAAAAATGTATTGGAACCCCTGACCACGGGTATTAAGGACAACATACCCTAGATACCCTAGATATTTTCAGAGTTTTTTTGTAAGGAGCAACTTTAAGCTAATAGCTGCATATTAAAACGCCCAATTTAAAAATATAACTTGTCATACAAAACCAAAGGACTGATATTATATTGACAACATATTTATTTCTCCACTGTTCTTCACAGAATTAAGAATTTAGATTAAAATCATCTAACGTTGATAATTCCGAACAATTGGGAAAGCAACGCTAGTGTTCTTCCTTAACTAGCAACTCCATCAGCTTCATCGAAAACGGTCGTTCTCATCTACGTTGGAATACAGTCAGTAACGATAAAAGTGTTCTGCTAAGTTTGCTGCTTTTTTTATGCGGTTTATGAAAACAAAATGAAAATTGATGAAAATATTTCTACAATTGGAGAAAACTAGGCGAGAAAAAATGAAGCTCATGACGATACTACATTGCATAAGGAATGCTTCGAAAAATATTCAATTTCACAAGCAATCGTTGTCATCTAGAAATGTACACGAAAAAACGTTTAAAGGTACTGGAAGTTATGTTAATAGTGAATTATTATAGAGAAAACGTTTAGAAGCTGAAGGAAGCTGAAGGATATATCTACCTGTGGACAAAATTTTGAAGATTTTAAACGCGTTATCCAAATCAATCTAAATTTTAATATAAATTTAAAATTTTCATTGACTCAATGTTATTCTTGAAGTTATAATATTATTCAGCTAAACTTGACTCTATATAGAGTCAGGGTCTATTCTAGCCTCGGTTAGTGGAGATGTCTTAAGAGAATCGAGTATGACTACAGTAACCTCGCAGAGTCCATTCTCAATTTGATCCACACGGAATAATATGAGGCTTATATTCATCACACTCGATTCTTTTAGACATCTCGACTACTATGAGGCGCAGGAATAACCTAATTATTCGATTAAACATTTATCATTTATCAATGAAAATAACCTGTCCCCAACAATTACGCTTACTTTCTTCGCTCTTCTCAATATTTCTGCATCAGTGTAATTCTTTGGGTAGGCCCCCTCCAGGCCCCCTCCTCCAGACTAATTGTCTGGTTCCGCCAATGGTGATTGGCAACCCATAGCTGCAAACCCAGCTGGGTGATGTAATTCTGTCTCAAATGTCACTTTTCCTTTGAATTGCACAAAACTAAACAATAATTTTTCCAATTTGAATAATTCCACCTCCTCGTTATAATTGATGTTTAAGATTATTTGGCTTATACGTGTTCATCGAATGAAACAAACTGAAATAAAATTATTAATCGCCATCGATATTGCAAATCGATAAATCGATATTGCAGATTGTGCACCCAATTAGACCCTGGCCAGATTTTTTTCTGTCAGAGCATAAAAGAGCACACCATTTTCATCAGACATTGGTTTTGCAGGTAAAAGTTTCTTTACCGGGTACGTATTTTGGGGTGTTGTATAAGATTGTTTGCAGGCTTTTCCCCTAACGATCACATAAAGGGTGTTTCGATCAAAATTTGGTCGACTTAAACTTCGACATTTCCTTTCATCGTTCATTATAAAAATTGCACACACCTCATTTTGAAGGTGTGTGAGTGTAGCATAATGTTCTATTTTAATTTTGAGATTAGCACTTCAGTTATCAAAATGTCGTCGAAGGAAAAGAAGCAACGCATCAAAATTTTGCACGTGCATGGCGAAAATCCAAACTACTCTCACGCCAAGTTTGCGAAATTGTTGAATGTGGCTAACTGTGGCTGTTACCAACGCATTAAAAATGTTCGGTGAACATTTGTAAACAACCACGAAAGCTGGATCGGGGGAAATCGAAAGTCGGAGGCCACAGCGACGACTAAAAGAGTTGCTCGCTGTTTCGAGCGGAACCCCAACCCTCTGTCCAAGATGTTGCAAAGAAGTTGAGTGGCGCCTAAACTGTGGATAGAGCTAGAGAACGAGCTGGATTGTCGACTTACAAGAATGCGGGTGGACTTCAAATCGCGACGATAAACAAACACGTCGGCCAAAGCACGATGACGAAGTTTGATTGCGTGGTACGGGACGATGAAACATATGTCAAGACAGACTTTAAACAGCTTCCTTGGACATGAATTTTATACGGCAACCGGATGAAGTGTAGCAGATATTTTCAAGCACATTAAACTGTCAAAGTTCACGAAGAAATATCTGTATGGCAGGCCATCTGTACCAGGGTTTGAAGAGCAAACGTTTGCGACCGGAACCGTCAACCAGTAAATTTATCTGAGCGAGTGCCTACAAAAACGTCTACTGCCTTCAAGTTATTAATAATCTGGTATCTTTGCCATTACGGAAAAAGGACATGGAGTGGTATGCTGCCAACAACGTTCAAATGGTGCCTGAAGGACGAGAATCCCTCCCAACACGCCAGAGTTCGCCCACCGAACAATATGGGGCTTACTGTCTAGCGTAACCTAAGATGACTTAAAAGCTGTTGAGGGCGGGAAACAGTTCAAGGCAAACTGGCGTTCTGTGGCGAATAAAAAGGACAAGGTGACTGTAACAAAATCTTATGGTGGCGTTAAACGAAAAACCCGGCAATTCGCATTCGGTAAATAGGAAGTTTAGTTGAATGTTTTGCTGTATTCGTATTAACTGAACTTAAAAAGAATGACTTAATTTACATCGAGAAGAATCGAGAAAGATTTTTTCGATGTTTTTCAATGTTAAATTAATTTTTCTTCTAAAAGGAAAGTGGACA
Organism: Aedes japonicus; assembly: GCA_034211315.2. Classification (NCBI taxonomy): domain Eukaryota; kingdom Metazoa; phylum Arthropoda; class Insecta; order Diptera; family Culicidae; genus Aedes; species Aedes japonicus. The sequence continues at coordinate 24,695 of JASCZW010003570.1, forward strand.
CATCAGCTTCTGGTTATTAAAATGTGTAAAGTTCTGATCTCGATGACACCCACCGCTTTAAAAACGAATTACAGGAACACATTATTTGTATAGAACATGGAATAAAGATCAGTTGACTTATTATTTTTCGCTGGTTTTCCATCAAATACTTCTTTACAAACGTCAAATTTTATCAAATCATTGTATTGTAAACACTTCCACCAGATGTCGACATATACTTGCAATATTATGGAATATACAGCGTAGTATGAACGTACTATAATAATGCATTGAAAAACAAAGGCTGCCTTCTTGAAGTGGATTCACAAGCGAATCATCAATAAACATAAGCACATGGCTTACAGAAACAATTCGAGACATTACGAAAGCAGTGCAGCAAGTACGTTCAATGGTTTGAAATTACCGCTGACTTCAGTTCAGAGCTATGTAAGAAATCCTTCATCGAGCCCCACTTTGTGGAAGGTGTTCAGCACAAAGTTATTACCAGAAGTTCCAACTTTTAATTTAAGAAACACCACCCACAGGATGATGTCGTTTTCTGACCGGATTTGGCTTCGGCATATTACACGAAGGGGTCATTGGAGGAGCGTTTGAATAGTTGGCGTTCCCCAAGAAATGTTTAGTTCAGTTTTTGAGATTCATTATCCTTTTTTAAACTGACTGAAACATTTTCAAACCAAAATATAAGTTCATGAAACCAATATTTCTAGAAATGCATTTATTTTAATTACCTGAAAAATAAAATAGATTCCTGAATTCAAAGGAATTACATTGCCCGTGCTCTTCCTAGAAGACACTTTTCACCTACACAATCAAGTCGATGTCTCACTTAATCTTCGAAGGAAGCGATCCTCCTGATTCAGTCACATACAAACATAAATTATTTCTTCCCACAGCGCCTAGGCGGAAGCAGTACATTCCTTTTCGTTCACATCCGCATACCACTACACAAGAAAATTTATAATCATGAACTTCACCAACGGTGTCTAAGGAAAACGTCACTCACACACATCATTCATTTTTTATCGCCGTCACCGTCACCGGTTTCATTACAAAACTTCCTGAAGATGTGGATTCTCTGCTCATATTTGTTAGTGTTTCCCTTTGCTTCATCCCTTCCATATACCAACCCTCTTTTCCAGTTGACTCCACAGACACCCGGTCGCACAAATATATTTGAATTACTGTGGGAGAATTTTCTTTCACCATGCACCTGATGGTACCCAGCATAGTGGTTCCGCCAGTTCGACTGTTCCTCTCCCATGCCTCCCGTCCACTCCAATACGGTGAGTGAAGGTCTTCCCTAGGTTAGGAACATGAATGGGATAAAAAGGATACACCAACACAGACCTGTTTTGGAGGAGCGACCCATTACCACCACAGGGAAGACTCTCAGGGAGTGACGTAATCGTCAACAGAATATCCTTTACCATAATGGGGACACTGGGAAGTGCGGAAATTATTTTAAAGAAACTGTTAATGTTTTTCTTTCCTAAAATACTGAAATGAAAGATTTTTTTTTTAAAGATATGATCTTAATTGAAGATGGATACAACAGTCGACGAGCTTTAATGGTGGGGGATCAAACAGCTGGGTGCTCCCATTTAGTAGAAAAATAAGTCAAAATCATCGATTACCTTCGAAAATGTAAGTTTGATACACTTCTGAATTCAACCTGACGGTTATACGACTGTTGAAGAAAAATCACCATCAACTGAGTTTTCACTTAAAATGAAGCTAAATCTAAAAATTCACGCTATACGCTAATGCTAGAAGAACTACGCCCGATTTTCACACGATGAAGCTCCTGATAGACTGAAGGAAAAATTCCATCAGTACGCATACGCAAAGGCATCCCGTTGGTCCTTTCTGCGGGTAAAGAAAAGGAACTGAGTAAACTCTCCACAGCGATTGCTCCCCATGCGCTAGCAGCATATGACGCTCCACAAGTTTTGAACGTTTGAGAGGCAGAGAGCGCGGGAGCCACATGCCGATATGAGCGGAAGCAATTTGGGGTGGCAGAAAATACGGGTTCGTCGTGGCATGTGCTCTGCTCTACATAACCACCAACCGTAGACCGATCCATCGACGGCGGTATGACGACGACGTCGACGACAGTAATGTCTATGTAGAGGTATGTATCTATGTTGACGATTTCGATGACGACGACTTGTTGTCGCGTCATGGCGATTCATGGTACCACGCGGAAATGCTGCTCAATGCCGTTCTCTTGCAGCCGGTCTAGTTGCACTCCAATGTCTATGATTGAGGGCAGTCGGTGGCGGGCGTGGCAGGTTCTGTATTATGTATGCAACGTTTGAAAGCAAGTGCGCTTTCCATGGGATTTTTCTAATTGCGGTACGGCGATGGTTGGATTGATTGATGAAAATAATTGTGCAGTCATCTCTCCATAGGGTGGTACACTACTTCGGTAACGGAATGAAATAGATTTTTAAATAGTTGTTTTCTCTATCAAAAAGTGCCGTCATAAGTTGAATTTTGTTTTTCGTTTCAAAATTTTCGACAAAATTGATTGAAAGCTTGAAATGAAATAAAATTGGAATTGAATTAAAACTTACTTGAAGATTATTAATGTGTGATCTGAGTCCATGAAGTATTTGAAATTAAAAATGAGTTCTCCTGTCATAAAAAAAAAATATTCAATATATTCTACAATATTTTGCTGCCACTATATTCCATTATTCCCTAAAAATGAAATGTATTGTCGAAGGTCAAATTAATCTATATATATAAAAATGAAATGCTGTCCGTTCGTGACAGCATAACTCACGAACGACACGATGGAATTACTTGATTTCTTTTTCATTTGATTTGTCTTGAATCCCAACAGGTTTTTGAAATAAAAAATGTACGAAATTTTTCGGGAAAGTAAAAAATCATTTAAATTAAATTTTCACTTTGTATGGAAATATCATAATAGAAAACAACAAGACCATCCATCGAGTTGGAAGGAGAAACCGTTGGAAAATTTTATAATGGCGTCTTAATTAACAAAAAAAGGACGAGAGAGGAGCGAATCTCTCATTGTTATTTAGGACTTTTGAAAAATTATGCGAAAAACGATAATGCACTGGAGTCGTTTATTATGCGAGTTTTTTTACGTGGTGTTCAGAATTCACGCGAAGAGATACCGTTCACTTAGATTTTGTCATTAACGCGTTTAAATAATCCCTTTTGTTGCTTTTAACGAGGTTTTCGTAAATTACGGGTTTGTACGTTATTTCTAAGAGTTACTCAGTTGTTTTTAAGGATATTTTTTTTTCAGCGCACTCATTCCTGCGTAAAAAGCAACCTCACCCAAGTAACATTGCCAAAACCATCCAGCTTTACTAAGTTTTACTAAAATTTTATGAAAGCCCCCAGAAATCAATTCGGTTTTATTATGGCAGCAAGAGATGCCAATAGGTTTCAATTTTAGTCAGGTTTATAAGAACCTACACAGCTTCTTTACAACAATCTTAAAACCTTGACTTCTAAAATTCCTTTTATCCCTATCAAAGTTTTTAATTTGACTTTGTAAAATCATAAAATGCTATTTTGAAATACCGTTTTAGGACTCATTCATATTATTTTATAATGGTCAAAATAGTCAAAAAGTTTAAAAAAAACCATTTTGCTTCCAGTTAATGCATTAAACGGCTAATTGGCATTTTGAAAAGCTACCAAGCGACCAGATAGTTTTATAGTAACCATTGCTAAGATAAATTGGATTATTGTCTAAACTGTGATTTCTTGCAATCGCCATATTGGAATGAATGAAATAATTGAAATGTGGAAAAATAAATACACTAAATTTTAAATGTCATTCAATTGAACTGTAGATCTGAGGCAAATTTCGGTATTCGTTCAGATAACCTTATTGAATTCCATCAATTTTCAGAAGTTTCTTGATTAATTTATCGAATATATTTCTTTCAATTTTGTTTTTGTTGTTGTAAACTCGCATAATTTCTGAGGCGCATTAATTTTCAGCTCTTATCATGCCAATATTCACCATACAATTAAATGCGCATATTATTTGGAGCATGATATGCTAAACAAAAAAACTCAATTTGTTTTATATATTTTGCTTTCAAACATAATTTCCCGCAACACTTGAGCTTTTTTCTTAGCCATTATTTACTGTTGAATGAATCAGAAGAGCAGAGAATCGAACAAAGCAGAACAACAAAAACCAACCACGACATCGCCGTGAAGTTTGACAGCTGTGGCCATTCGGCATTATCTTTCATAATAACATCTTTCACTAGAACATTTTCAAAATCTTTATGGTCTTGGAAAGGTTTTATTAATTTGTTTTCACAACCGTCTAAGGAGTGGGCCACTTTGTACACATTTCGGCTTTAAAGATGCATAGAGGAGGTGTTGGTGGACAAAACAGTTTTGAATGTAGTTTCATCAACAAAGCCGGGAGGAGTGCTATACGGCTGGAATAGAAGTGAAATTCTAGGTTTTTTTTTTTTTCATTAGGGCGAATCTACAATTGAGAGATTCTCTCCGGGCTCGCTCTTTTTCATTCATTACAGTGCCATTATAAAACTTAGGAGGCATTCTTTAGTACAGATCGAAACACAACAGTGCTGACTAGCATACTCTACAAATAGTAGAATGAAAAACGCAAAGGTGATAGGTTTATGAATGAAAGAGAGCGAGCCCGGAGAAAATCTCTCAATTGTAGATTCGCCCTAATGAAAAAACCCCCTAGAATTGTTACATGGGCAGTGTAAATGTGTAGGTTCACGTATAATTTGAAACGTTTATATTGGTGATATCTCGCAGCGAGATGTAAATAGGAGTGAAGTTCGATGGAGAATGAGAGTATTAGTTTTTGTATTCTATGTTGAACTGACAGGTGTATAATAACATTTTTGTTTATTTTAGTATCGTTCACTGTAAGATTAATATTGCATCAGGAAAGTGAAAACGAACATATTACTAGAAATTTAGAAGAAACTAATTATGTGCAATGCCTGCTACTAGACGAAGTAATATTGGTCGCTGCAGCCGCACGACTGTTAGCGCAGCAAAATCTTGAATGAGACGTTCAGCATGCAACTCAAAATGACTTGGATCGACAACGAATGGCACGGGCTCGACCGATGTTGGGTCAAGAAGAGAGCAGGTCGAAATACAAGCGATAGAAAGAAGCGTAATCGGGAAGTACCAGAAAGATCTGGTGACAATCGTACCCAAAATAACATCACTAAACGACTACGACAGCAAACCTACATTCTGCAAAATCTTCAACGTGCTCATTTCAATATGATCCTTTGATTAATTTCAGTGCGGATATATCAATCGCCATTGAATCAATGAGTGAAGTTTGTTCTCATTGTAATGCATTGTAGCTCCCAAATGAAACACCAAATGAATTGTGTTGTGCAAGTGGCAAAGTTAAAGTAACGCCACTAAATCCACCACCAGAGCGTTTGCGCTCATTGGTGTCTGGATCAGGAAGTGATTCTAAACATATTCTGCAGAACATCCAGAGTTATAATGATTGTTTTCAAATGACTTTGTTTGGGGCAACGAACATAATAAGAGAACAGTTCATGCCTACACCTATGGAAATATCTATAATGTTCTATTAATTTTCTTGGACATTAAACCTTACCTTACAGCAACATATTTTGATAAAATCATCACACAACAGTAAGAAATTAATTCTAAATAAATGGAATTAAAACTTATTGCAAACAAACTTTTACATTTATAACTCCTCCAACTTTTCATTTAGTAATTTAATTATCGGCAAGACAACGTCTGCCGGGCCAGCTAGTTACAATAAATAAATAACATTATATCTGTCAGTCCAGTTTGCCTCATTTCAATTTGAATTTCACTTTAGACAGCACGGAAGAATATAAAAACGAATTATTTACTAGCTCTAACATGTGATTTTATTTATCCAAGCTAACAACAATTAAGTTGCGTAAGTTATGGTTCAAGAGTATATTGACGAGGTGAGAATAAATGTTAGCTGACAAACTGTCATTTTCCATGAAAAAGCATCAGTCTATTCAACCTCGTGTGTCCAAATCACCTCAAGCTGCCTTGTTCAAATTGATCGACATAATTCGAACGAGTCACTCGTAGTTACTTTCCCGTTCCGTAATCAAGTGGTGTTTGGCTATAGCTTTGGACGACTCGTGCATGTCTTTTTTTTTATGGATTTTTCAGAAACGCTAACGCATTTTTCTGATGTATTCATATTTTCTTTGCATGGACCGATTTAATCACGTTTAGCGTACTTGCAAATCGCGGAACTTCACTGTCCGGCTGTCGCTGCGTAGGAACATCCTGTTAAGTCTTTTTGATACAATTAACTGTGGCCTCTTGACGTCCTACCACCTTCGCAATCTCCTTCGACAGCAAGCAGCATACTCGTGATCACTTCTTTGGTGAACATTTTCACAAATTTGCAACTAAACAATTCCGCCTTCCAGCTCCGACTCATGGGATTCTTTTGGGTGAACCTCAAAAGGAGGATCTACTTCAATGGTTTTGTGACCAAAGCGAAGAGGGCAGCTGATCTCCAAGGCCACGAAATAGCTGAAGAACATGCCGACAAATAAACATTGGATTTAAGGACACTTTGTTCCTCTGAATTATCTTTGGTTGTTTTTTTTTTCTTATCACCATCCGAAATTAATCCATGTTTTAATGCTTACGTTTAAAAAAGCTGGGATAAGTATCTTTCAATCCCAAAAAATACCCGTTTTAAATTCTCCCCGCCTCCCTCACTTATTTTGTATGGATTCGTTACAGGTTTGAAAACCTTGCTTTCCCCATAAAAGCATGATTCTTCTAATAGATGTTTCCATAGATTTTTTGTCCAAGGTGTATTCAAATTTTTAATAATAAATAAAATAACAGTAAAAATGCGTAATAGTAAGAGTAAGGATGTCCTTTACTGACATATCAGTCAACAATCATGTTATACCCCGTTCCTTCTACAATTTATATTAAGTGATATAGACCATCTTAATGTCAGCAGCTATATATCTAGTTTTCACTGGAAATAATGTGCATGGCATTTGATATCAAGATACTTCATACCTGGTAATATAGGTTGTAGTGTGAACGGGGTATTAATCTTACATACAACGTAACAAAATAATTCAATATATTTTTGCAGCTTATTGTGCTTATACAACAAACATTTCACCCTCTTTCTTATATTTTCCTGCCACCGATGGATTCCAAATCTGTCTGCTTTGAGCATAAGCTTTGAACGGTTGTATCGTTACATTGCTGTGTACCATGTTGTTACCGGGTTTAGCGTTTTATCTATTGTTTCGTTTTACTATTGTTCGGTGACGTGTGATCGAGTGAGCACGGAAAAAGAACAATTTAACTACAACTAGGATGTCACGGTAATTGATTATATTCAAAGTCGATCATTAGTTCACGACCAATTGCTTTGTTCTCGGGCATAGCGCATTATTTCTTTTTTCCGGTTATCTATTGTGTGCGGCGTGAGTGATCAAATAATAACAATTAAGCTATCAGGGGAATTCTTGTGGGCCGCTGTTAGAGATCGAAATTAATTGTGAGTCATATTATTCATTAGCAATACGGTGTATAGTTTCTGCAGCGTATGATTATAGACTATTAATTATTACTAGAAGTTAGAAGACACTGAAGAAGTCTGCACATTGTAGACGAAATACGCGTATCTGTCAAGATAAGCAATGGTAGTTGGAATTAAATGGAAAATACTATTTTTTTTCTAATTTCTAGTAACAGGTATTCCACTAAACAGCTCAAACCCTCTAGGATTTATTAATCATTGTTTTTGGTATGTTCCATGATCTTTCCTATCTTTTTCTCCCTCTTACGAATAGGAAGTGTCTGGTGCCTTGGCTACAAGAAGCTGTAAATGAATTTGCGTTACGCTTTCGCATTTATTACTGAATGTATTTTTCATTTTCTGCTACGCACCAAATATGGGCTAACTTGACTCATGCAGTACTTACTCGGATCTCATTATTTTGTGTATATTGAAATTAATTTTGCATTATTTTGTATGTTTAATTATTCTTTAATCCCTTCTCCATTCTCCTCTCATTAAGATGAATATAGTGCCTTCAATACATGAGGCAACCGAATCTACTACTATTTCATGAGCCTTATTATATTTCATTGATTTGAGCATGAGCATGAGAATGATTGAGGTTGCTACTCCGTTGTTGCCAGATCAGCTGTTATTACACAGAGAACCAACAGATGATGCTTGGGACTAACAAATATCTTCAATGTGTAAAAACTGGTGATCCCAAACTAAGGCAACGCCGGCGCCGGCCCTGTCCGAATGCAGGCCAAGTAAGGAAAGGGTAGGAATATGTTGAAGTAATATTCGCTTTATAGGAAGCCGCCGAATCCACTGCACTTCCACGAGAAATCACTGAGATTGTGGATAACAGGGTTGGGTAGCAGCAGGGTTCGTTTTGGTTAACGATAAGCTGTTAAGTGAAATATTTGAATATTAGTACCGAATTCCGATTTGAACCGATTTAAACCAAAAGTAACGATGCCATTGGGGCCACTCACAAAGTGTGATTGTGGTTTTTCATTGGGAAAACAAAGTGATTACTTTAAATCGTAGTTTATCATAACTTTATAATCTAAAACCATTCATTCTTGTGAGTGGTCCCAACAGAATCCTTACCGTTGGTTTAAATCGGTCCGCAAACGTGATGTTTTAACATAATTTTGTATTCTGCTGAAATAATCCACCCACACTTGTGAGTGGCCTCAACATCCTTACTTCTGGGGTAGGTCGGTTCTCAAACTTGATGTTTTAATGTATTCTTGTATTCTGCTAAAATAAACCACCAACATTTGTAAGTTGCCCCAACAGTATTCTTACTGTTGTTTTAAAAAGGTGACGAAATTAGAATATCTTTAATGTGCATCTCTGTACAAAAAAATAAATCGGTAACAAAGTTACAAATCTTATTTGCCAACGACGTCAGTTGAATTAAGCACAATATTTACCAAAACGGATCCTGCTGCAAACCCAACCATTTTATCCGACATCCCAGTGATTACTCGTGGAAGTGCAGTGGATTCCGCGGCTTCCAATAAAGCGAGTATCATCTCAACACATTCCTACCCTTTCCCTACTTGATATGCATTCGGGCGAGGCCGGCGCCGGTATTGTCTTAGTTTGGAATCGCCAGTTTCTACGCATTGAGTATGCTAGTCCCAAGCATCATCTGTTGGCTCTCTGTATAATAACAGCTGATCTGACAATAACGGAGTAGCAACCTCGGGCAATAAATCAAGCTCATTCGCAGGTATCCGAAATAATAAGTTTTGTTATTCAAGAGATATTATGCTTGCAATTTTTAGGTATTTTGCCTCTTAATCTGAGCTCTTAAATACCAAGGCCAGTTATTAAGATCAAAATTAGGTATTCATATGTTGTTGTCTTTTGCTCGGGTTGATACGGCTTGTTCCAGTGGCAATTGTCCTCTTATTTTCATTTTATTTTAATTGTCTACAAAGCTAGGTGACATTTTTTTTGTAGAAACTACAACTAGACATCTTGGGCATAAAACGAGCGGAAAAATATCATAAATTCGAAAATAAGCAATATTGTTTTGATTTAGATTAATTTAATAAGTTTGATTTTGGAGAACAAATGTAATATTGGCTGGCAGCAAAAAATACAACACATTAATTGACTCCGAAAAATTCGATATCAACGTGTGGTGGAATACTGTATTAGTTGATGAGGAAGACGGAAATCCGATGATGGCTCATATAAAAAAAACATAATTTTAAATATGAGTTGTAGATTTTGAAGACTTTTCGTTTTCTCAAAATGTTTTAAATTTCTATTAAGATAATTAAATTGACATTTTCAGCTTTTTCAAATCTCACCATTGCGGGTCTGTATAATAAGTGTCTATGGGAATACCTTGACTACAGTGAGAAATCAAATATTATTCCTCCTTTTGGAGTACCGCTTTATACGTGCAGAAACACAGTAAATCAGAACAGCATTTCTGACCTATAGTTCTCTTCATAGTAACGGCAAGTAAAAAGCGAATAGGCGAAATGTACCTAATTTGGCCAAACCCCGTGATTATGGTTATGTTGTGACGAAATTTCACAGTCTTAAATTGTGTTAAAATTGCTTAATCGAATGCTTTAACTTGATTGAAAGAACCTTTCCATTCGCAAAGTACGCTAATATTTTTATTTAATATTTATTTTTACCTATGATGAAACCATGAAGTTATGACCGATGACGGTGCACTTACCTTATACAGAATGGCTAGAAGAGCAGCAACGTAAACTAAATTGAGATAGAAATGCACAAATCGGGATGTAGACTTTTGCTGGCACGGGTCCACAAATCCCAACCGCGTGTCCTCACGTAGGAGTTATTTATGTGGTTGTTGCCTTGCACGGAAAAACTGCTAATGTCGTAGAACTTCACTAGACCGGATGTGAATGAGTAGGTTTTCTTGTCTGGAGAATGAAAAGTGAGAGAAGTTATGATGGTGTGAATTTTTCTTCCCGATCTCATATTTTTCATCGCAGGTCTCCTAAATGATGACATGTCTGTACAAAAACGAAACGGATCAAATAAAAATTGATAGCAGTCCATGATCATTCAACAAATCATTTTATTCTATAATTTCTCAAATCGTTTGGATTAGTTGACCATTGGTTAACGGTGGCTGAAAAGCTGAAAGTTCTGTTTGTAGAATAACATTCATCGGCCCTTTCAGGTGGATAAATGCAGAAAAGGTTTTTCTATGGTTAGTCCTCAGTCTGTGGGTGGTAGAAAACTGCCATTACAATAACTAATTGACCAGGCTAGGCTATTGAACTTGACTTGTGGTTTGCGGTTTGTGTAATGTGCTTATAATTATATAGTCTGCCGCCTGGGTGAGTTATGTGTTATTTCCATGTTACCAACGATAGACTGATGTAGATTAGATTGAGGAAGGTTCGTGGACCTTTTCTATTCAACAGCACGGCTGATGAATATAACACAAACTTAACTACCGTTTTAAATCCATCTATGCAAACTCGTGGACTGTACAAGATCTTGGTCAATTTTTTGTTCCCTGAAAATGGTATGGTAAAATATATGCAGTCAAAGTCATGCGAACTTCATGCATTCGAAGTTGTGTTACGTTTGATGACCGTGAGGAATTTCAATATCACAAATAAAAATAGTTTTTTAAGCTTTAGCTCAGTTGTTTGAAAATTAAAATTCATGTGAATGGAATGCAGTAAAGTTAACATACGTTATTTATTTAATTCAGTACGGGTTGAGTACGATGTTGACATATTGTTCTACGATGCATCACCACATATATTTATACGGCGCTAATATTTACATCCTGATTAGCAGAATTACATCTCAAATAGTTTGCTCTACTATGACTATTCCAGTCATTACTCAAATGCACAGTTTGTGTTGCTCGCTGTGTACAGGAATACCATACTGTTATGCCAGATAGAGCCATAAATAGTAATAAAATTATGCATCTCTAGCATTTAAGCCTTTGTTAAATGTAAATATCCAACATGGATTTTGAAAAATTAGTATTTTGTATTTTGAAAGACTAAAAAAAGTTTGTACCTGGAAGGACGAAACATCATAAAAGCCGTGGACTATGTAGTATACGGTACATTCTCGCTAGCTCATGATTTCATGATCACCGTTCACGCATCAGGATACGATTTCTCATTCCGTTTATAATTCTGTGGCAAGCACAATGATTGTAGGGAATTTCCTTATTCTAGTCAAGCAAAGCAAAGTACACTTTTCAATGAGTATTTTCGCTTCGTCGGCCACACATCTGTTATAAGTACGAGACACTGAAGAAGTCTGCACATTGTAGACGAAATACACGTATCTGTCAAGATAAGCAAAGGTAGTTGAAATTAAATGGAAAATACTAATTTTTCTTCTAATTTCTAGTCACACATCTGATTATTACAATCGTCCGAGATCCTCTAATTATTACATTCTATATAACTACCCGGTACGGCTGAAACGTATTTTAGTAAAGCGCCAATCTTCTCAAGTGGGTGCAACTATTGTGGGCAGCTTACCCAAATTATTTTTTTTTAATTTTATTTTTTTTCCGTCAGCTTATTTTTTCACATGGTGACAATCACCGACGCCAGGGAGACGACTCCACCACCTGGACCCTACCTAACGACTGCATGACTATGAACTGGGACCAACGGCTTACTGCCCTTCCGAAGGAAGACGTGACAAAGATTTTTCGCCTCAGAAAATCCACCGACGTCGACTGGGATTGAATCCAGACTCAGCTGGGTGCCTAGCAGTCACGCTTACCACTACACCACCGACGCCGGCCTTTCCCAAATTATGTCGGTTATGTATACATGTGGAGCTGATTGTACTAGGTGGGGTGAAAAATAACTTCCTTGACCGTCAAAATGCGATGCTACTGCAAAAAAGGTTATAGCGCACACAGACGTTCGACTTCATCTCATTTACATGTGTTAAAACAAGGCTTCCATCAAAATATCAAGTAGCTAACAGATGGCACCATTTGTTTTGTTTTAATATAATGTATGCATGTATGTAAAAGATACCACTCATCGTTGTAGGCACAGCCATAAGACAGTGGATTGTCCTCTACGAATGATTTGATCATGTTCGACATCTGCCTGTATTCAATTTAACACTGTCTGAAGGGCCAAAAACGGATGGGCGAAGCAGAGACACTTACGCGTAATCCGCGGGATAATGAGAATCTCCTTCCAATGCTAGAATCCTACAACCTAATGTCGAACATGCCATCAAACGTGAGGGCTTCCCAATGAGTGGGTAGAGAAGCTCGCCATGAATTCACGAAATGTTAACGACAGGGAGTTTTCAATTCCACTCTCCCCATCCAAATCGCTTCAATCCGGTGCTCTGATGGTCCCTTCCTAACCCTTTTTATTTGATGTATAATATAGTGATGTTCATATAATAATGTAGAGTATTTTCTTTAAAATAATCTTAC
>JASCZW010003571.1:0-48445 GCA_034211315.2 Aedes japonicus
GTAACCATGAAAACCAGGAAAGTAAACATCATCATTACACTAGGGGATAAAATCATTTTCAACTTCTCATGGATATTTTTGAAAAACTCAAGGCACTGGTTAAGGCCAAGCGAATCAATTTTTCTCTTCAAAAACCGTGAAAAACTAGCAAAAAAAAGAGCAAGGTATCGATATGTGTTGAGTCTCCAACCGTTACAACAATAAAAAATAGTGTTGCAAACTAAGATCAAAATAAATAAATAGTGGAATTGACTGATCATTTTCAATGCATCTCTACTTCGTAATATTTGAAAATCACTCTATGGTTGCCAACCAATAATAATAATTGCAAGCCGTAAATCTCGCTTTCTCTTTCCAACAGAGAATCTTTTTTCCAATCCCTAGTTTAACAATTTGTGATTCGTTTCAATTTGTCTGCTGAGTACTTTTGCAATGTTGCTGCTAGGGTAAAACGAAAAGCTGAATAGCTGTGTTTGAGCGCCGTGCACTTAGTAGTTGCCGCACTTTTCACTTATGGCGCCACAAGCGCAAAAAAGGTCGTCTGAAAATAAGCGATGTGACTTATATTGTTAATAATATTTTCTTCTTTTTTCTATCACCAATTACTAATCGTTTTAAAGCAGTGCCGTTATCTCCACGACGTTTAACTCAACTGCATGTTGCTCTATGATTCAAATATACTATATTATAGTATATTTGAATATAGGTAACGCAAAGTTGAGGTTAAACGTCGTAGATGAAGCGCTTTTAGAATGAGTAATTGGTGATAAAAATATTAGAAAATCGTCGATAATGACGACACCTTGACCAGATACCGTTACCAGTCTGAAAACACATAGAGTGCTCATCTGGTTCACTCGTTTCAGATTCTATCACGCTGCCTGAACTCTGAGGATCCAGCGCGACTGTTCACGACCATGATGACAGCAACATTTTGACTGACTTTCAGCAAAATATTTCAATCGCCGAGTTCGCGTATAAGAAAAAGAACAGCCAAATCGTTCGATCCTCGGGGAAACGAACAGCGCGAGAAAAAGAATCCAGATCTTAGCAGTGATCAGACGAAGAGCTAAAGTTGCGCGACCAGACTTACGCGCAAGTAGCCGGATGCTAAGTTGAAGATTTTGATTGAAACAAGGCTGCGTTGATTAGTGACGTGCCTGGAGCTTTGCTTCTGTGTTTGTTTTGAGCACAAATATTGAAAAGGCCAATAAGTTCGAGATACTGATGCTATTTTAGGCAACATTTAGATACTTGAAAGAAACAGAACCCAGTTGGAGGATTTTCAGACAATTGATAGGTAGTAAGTGCTCTCAAAACGTGGAGCGAAACAGGTTATTGTTATCCTTTTTGTCCCCTGAATTATATGAGCTATATTATATGATCACCTCACTTATCAAGTTGAATCCTGATCCTTTGAACTCTACCCTACTAACATGAGAAAACCTCCTTCCTGTGACCTTTGTGGGGATGCATGAGGTAAACACGGTCCCTAAACAGCAAAGGTCACATTAACTTCCTTCCCTTTTCCTGATTCTTGAATGCAATTGACGTGACCAGCTGCATTAACGATTATAACAGATGAGTCACTGAAACGTGCCCCATTCACGTTGATTCATTGTGCGTTTAACTTATTCTGATCAATCACGGAATAGCAACCATCGATACGTGCAGTCGTTAAAGCTAAGCTAATAGCTAAGCTAGATACTACGATGTTTAACCTCACTTTAGCTTCACTTGGATTCCTCCATAATTCTTCAGTAACAAAATTCGTCAAAATGATAACCAACATTCGGCTTCCTCTAATCTAATATCTAGCCCAGAATTGCCAACCTACCACTGTCCGATCAAATGGCACCCCCAAAACGGACGATTCAACGCGATTACGCTTGCAGATTTATGCCTGAAAAAGAGAAGCCTAACAATAAAAACAATTACAAACTAACCTCGCTCGATTTGCACCCTTGCTCATGTCCGCTTATACTTCTAATAATAGCCTTAAACACCGTTTTTTTTTTTGTCTTCGTTGATTTTGATTTTGCTTCTATTCTCTATTAACCTCGAAAAGTCCAGAATTAAAAATTAAAAATTGAAATTAGATTTGTTTCCTCTTTTTTTTTCTTCTAAAATATCTAACGCTCGTCCTCGTTTGCCGGCTGCTCCGATTGGCAGGATCATATTGGTACCTAGTAGAGAGTCTGTACAAAGCCGGATTTAAAGTGTGTGTGTGTTGCGAGACAAATTTTTGTTTGCCTTCAAATGGCGACATCTATTGAGCGTGGTTATAAAATAAAATATCTTTGAACACTTCTCCAAACGCCGTACGACGAGGACGAGCACGTTCCTTTACACAACGAAACCAACTCACAATCAAAGAACTACGGACGCCGCTATTTACATTTGTTCATTGATGTAACCCCCAAAGCTGGCCAGACCTCCGGCTGCAGCCACCCCGTGGTTCCCATTGGTAATTCCTCCCAGACCGCCGACAAAGCCTCCGCCGCCATTTCCACTTCCGTTGCCACTTCCCAGTCCACTTCCGTTTCCACTACCACTGCCACTATGATAGGACGCCGCCGCCGCTGCCGTCTGGTTATAATTGTTATAACCATAGTACAACAAATTTCATTCGAATGGCGTATTGAACATGTGAATGTTCAGATCTTCAAACGACGTCGCCCCACTCTGGTCCAACATCTGCAGCATATCGGACAATCCGTGACCCTGGCCGGGATGGTGCTGCCCCGGATGGTGACCCGGATGGTGCACCTGATGTGCCGCTGCCACCGCCGCATGATGCGGATGATGGGGATGGTGCTGTGGATGGCCGGCATGGTGCCCGTGGTGCTGCTGACTGTGCGGACCGTGGCCGTGCTGCAGCGCCGGGTGGTGGTGTTGCATGTGTTGAGCATGTTCCGGCGGAATGTCCTGCTGCGAGATGTGGGGCGGTGCCGTACTGGCCGAACTATTGCTACTGCTTCCACCTGCACCGCTGGCACTACTACTGCTAGTTTGCATCGGTTCCGGCGCCGCCGGATGGTGCGCCTGCCAACCGCTCCAGATGCCTGCAAAAGGGACGACAAATTCGAGGGTTAGTCAAGTGAGCTTTACGGAAACGGAAAAGCGAACAGGTTGATTAAGTTTGGAGTGTCTTAAAGACTAGAATTAAAACAAGTGTAACGGATATTTTTGACACGGCAATCGTCAATGTACAAGACACTTCATGTACACTTCAATGTACAAGGCACTTCTCGAGTACTTTTTCAAACAGACGTATTTGATTTTGTAAACAAAGAAGGGAAGTAAGGTTCAAACCTTAAATTCTTAAAACATTTAGAACTTTCATGCAAATATGGTGATGCTAGTTTCTGTAAGGATGCTGAGAGTTTTGAGAAATTTACGTTTGAATCTTACTTTCCCTCTTTGTATACAAAATCAGATAGGTCTGTTTGAAAAAGTACTCGCGACTTCTTCTCTTCTGACTGTGGGATGAGAAGTCGGTTATGGCGCCTGTAATGGGTTTGAGAAATTGTTGAAGCTGGTTGTGACGTATCGAGGAAATGAGGCAATGCCTAATGAACGACTGCTTAAGGTATTAGGTTAGGTATAGAACTAACATTATTAACTTTCTTTAGGTGTCGAGTTCAATATGACCCGGGATGGGTTTTAAAAATCTAGACGTTTGAATTTTCTTGACTTTTCCCAAATCATAGAAAGTTACGTTTCTGCATTGAATCCAAATTTTTTATCGACATGTCGAAAAATATCGATGTTACTAAATTTCGACTATGCATGAAGATATGGTTACTCATTCAAGCTAAGAGTCAAGTGTAGGAATACAACAATTTATAAAATCAAATTTACTAGTAATCAGCCGTAGGTGCCACAATGTTCTTGTTCCATTACACTTTATTATACTGCTAATTCTTAATCATCTGATTGAACTCATATAGAGTGCAGGTCAATTCTCATCACCAATCGCTATTACTCAACCGTACAAGAACCAAATGACTTCAAATTCTGTTCATGAATAGTTTCACATAGACACAAAAAATCAAGTCATTCGGATCCAATACGGCTGAGCAATAAAGATTAGCGACAGGAATGGACACACTGCCGAGTTGGCTCCGTAACCTATGCTGACGACATGAAACATGAAGCTGTCGCCAAAGCTTCAAGTATTCACAGTATATCAATCTTTTTACGTTCACTCCACAAATATGGCCGCTACAACGGTTCCAAAAAAATTGCACCTTCAGCCTCATTTTACACTAAATTTTTCCACAACGATATTTTGGCCAAATTTACCATTGTCCCATTTTCTATTTTTCGGTTCAGGTTCTTCAGTTTAGCGTGTACAATTAACGTTTTAATTGCGCTTCATTTTCCGAAGATCGAAATTATCATAACAAAAGACGATCTTTCTGACTTTTCTTAGATTCATAGGAGCAATTTAAAAAATCAAAAGTCGACATCAAAAGAAGCGATCTCAAAAAGATCTCCTCCTAAAGGGTTCCCCCGGGCCATCCGGATTGTCCCGGAATTTAAAATATGGTTGTTGTTGCATTTCAAGGCTAGAAGTAGACTACTCAACAAAAACCATGAAGTTTGAGCCGTCGAAAGGCATGTTTCGTCGAAAATCCGTATTTGTCCCCTCCTAAAAGGTTCGCCCGGGACTTCTGAATAGTCCCGGAATGGCCAATATGGTTATTGGTTCATTTCAAGGATAGAAGTAGATTATTCATGAAAAATCGTGAAGTTTGAGCTGTCGAAAGGCATGTTTCGGCGAAAATCTTTGTCTCCTTCTGAAGAGCTACCCTGGGGGATCCGGATTGTCTCAGGATGGCCAATATGGTCATTGGTCCATTTTGGAGCATTTGGAGAATTTGGAGCAAGTATTAATTTCTCAAGGACGCTAGATTCCTATTGCATAAGCAGAAATGTGATTTTTTAAGGGAAAAGTGGCGTACTTGGACATGTGATCGATGAAGATGGCTTATATAAGGATCCAGAAAAGTTCGAGCCATTTCGGGTGTGAAAGCACCAGCTGATGTCAAGGATGCTCACGTCTGGCCCAGTGCACAGTGGGCAAGAACTGATGAAAACTACGGAAAAAATATGTAACTTTTGTCGCTTTTAAGCGCGGCTTGTAAACAAGGCCATTTGCGTTTGGAAATTGTCTGGGAAATTGCATGAAACTGCTTTCAATCACCGCTCGGGTATGGTTGTGGAGTTATGGAGCTTATTTTACCCCACTTGCCCAAACATTTTCGACCAATTTATAGATATCGTTGCACGGAGAGCCTCATGATCAATAAAATAGAGCTAATCCCATGTGGATTTTTTTTTGGAAAACGAATAGAGGTTTTTTAAACTACCGGACGGCTCTGTGAACGAAGATATGGCTGGTTTTAGCCCGCTTCTCCTAGTATTCTTGAATAGTTTATAGATATCTTTGCTCGGAGTGGCTCAAGATCAACCAAATAAGACTAGTCTTATGTAAAATTTCCTGAAAATCGAATAGTAGATGTTATATCTACCGCACGGCTCTTTGAACAAATATATGGCTGGTTTTACCCCACACCCCCTTATATTATTGAATAATTTATAGATATCTTTGCTCGGAGTCACTCAAGATCAACAAAATAAGGCTAGTCCAACGTGAAATTTCCTGGAAAATCGAATCAAAGCTTTTTTAACCACTGCACGGCTCTGTGAACGAAGATACGGCTGATTTTTACTTCACTTCCCCTTATATTTTTGAATATTTTGTAGATATCTTTGCTCGGAGAGCACCAAGATCAGCAAAATAGTGCTAATCCCATGTAAAATTTCTTGGAAAATCGAATAGAGGTTGTTCAAACTCGCACGGCTCATGTGAACGATGATATGGCTGGTTTTACCCCACTTCCCTTGTATTCTTGAATAGTATATAGATATCTTTGCTTGGAGTGACTCAAGATCAACCAAGTAAGACTATATGTAAAATTTCTTGGAAAATCGAATAGAAGTTGTAAATAACCGTATGGCTCATTGAACAAAGATATGGCTGATTTTACCTCACTGCCTCTTAAATGAATAATTTATAGATATCTGCTGAGTCGCTCAAATCACAAATAGGCTAGCCCTATGAAATTTCCTGAAAACTGAATAAGGTTGTTTCAGCTACCACATGGCTCTGTGAAAGAAGATATGGCTGATTTTACCCCACTTCCTCTTATATTCTTGGGTTAAATAATTCAATTATATGGGTTAAACTGGGGTGAAATCAGCCATAACTTTGTTTACAAAGCCAAGCGGTGGTTGAAACAACTTCTATTCGATTTTTCAAGAATATTTACATTGGACTAGTCCTATTTTGTTGATCTTGAGCGATACCGAGCAAAGGTATCTATAAATTATTCAATTTAAAGGGGGAGTGTGGTAAAATCAGCCATCTATTTGTTCACAAAGTCGTGCAGTAGATGAAACAAGTTTTATTTGATTTTTCAAGAAATTTTACATAAGACTAGTCTTACTACTACTAGTCTTCTACATCAAGAAGGAGATGTTTGCTCATCACCATGAGGCACCAAGAGTGCACATTAATGTTTTTGCTAGAATTATAGATATGAAGAGAAAGTGTTGAAAGTTCCGTCAGTTTGCGATAGGTAGGGAATTGAACAGATATTTGAAAATTTTGAGCGAAAAGAGAATGTACTCGAACCATGGACGTCATCCTTTGCCTAACATCCCACTGCTGGGTAGGTTGTGGCACGGACAAGTCCGCCACCTCAACAAGCAAAAGATGACGTATGGAAAGCGCTAATGTACCACTGAGGGCTTGTGATAGTTATTCTAGCGATATATTGTGTGCACTTTGTTTTGATATGCACATGAGAGAGGAACTTTCTCCTTTTTTCGGGTTTGTTTTTGATTCGCAACGTCTGATATCACTCAATTCAATTTCAATTTTCTATTCAATTTCCTACCTGCCACACACTGACGGAACTTTCAACACTTACTCTTCATATCAATAATTCTAGCAAAAACATTAATGTGCACTCTTGGTGCCTCATGGTGATGAGCGAACATCTCCTTCTACATCATAATCGTTACTCCACGCACGGAGAATACATAACATAACAATCAATGTAATATTCAACTAGTTATACCTTTTCTTAGATATGCTTAATAGGACGTTTGCTGTTCTGAGCTATTTGAAGTTAACCTTGGCAAGTTAGCTGTATTCAGTCGCAAAATTTTCCAAATATAATGGTGGTCTATGAGCACCATATTGGGACTACACGTGGATCCAAATTGGTTTCATCATTAATCATTTTTGCTCAAAAGAATCGTTGTGAAACATATTTTTATCATCTTTTTAGGCATTCCATTTGAAGCTATATTAGCTATACTCAGTACCAAATTTCACAAAACTAATTACAATTTATACCACCTAAACGATTTTCACATATTATCAATCGCCCATTCCTTTTCAAAACATCAAAATTCCTACCATGAAGATTGTGTTACTAAGGGTGTGGTTTAGGTTTGGATAAGCACTCTGAAAAATTGACAACAACAAACTCACACATTTTCATTGACAATATTATCAATATCAATGTTTTACATTGTAATAACTACACTCGGCCATAGTTGGGAACATAGGGTATGTGTCCCTTAGCTAAGCCTAATATGCAACAATCGATTACATTTTTTATTATAACTCATAAGGTATTGGAGCAGGAAGCAAAATTTAACTAGCTATAGACTTGCTAAGATATGTTTAATATGCCATCTGGTAGTATGTATCACGAAAAGTTACACGACTCATTTTATAAAGTCAGAAACTTTAGAGGGATATGGATGTAATGTCGGTCTATGGGTACCAAATTGGGTGTGATCATGGATTATACTTACACTGCTAAGAAACACTTAAGTGATTTTAACATATGATTGTTTTCTCTACATCTAGAATGTATTACTAAGCAACTCGGTTCAATTTATCCAAATTTAGGTCATTTCAAGATCATGAAGATAATTCTTTCAGCTTAACCAATGAAACCACGGTGGCTAGAAAGTTAAGGGAATCGATAATATCACTCAAGTATGTAACTAAAGGGTGTCCACGATGAAATTGCCACACACAAAATTGATACGCAAAATACGAGTTTTCATCCGATTGCCATCAAATTTTCAGGGATTGAGAAATAACTATTAAACTTCATTTTACCATTTTACTCGTATTTTATTTACAGTCCATACGCAAATGCCCGCACCTTGGCCTTAACCCCGGCCATAAGATTCTGCACAACCTGTGAATCAACTGTTTTTTGCATTTAAACCCATACTTTCTTCAGTTCCTCGACTGTCTTCACTACCTTAGGTCGTTTAAGAAGGTGCTGCTTCATAATCGCCCAGTACTTCTCGATAGGGCGGAGCTCCGGAGTGTTGGGAGGGCTGAACATTTCCGGCACGAAATTGACCTTATTGTCCGCATACCACTTCAGCACACCACTACCACTTGAGTAGTGGCATGAGGCCAAATCCGGCCAGAAGATTGTTGGGGCGTTGTGGGCCTTCAGGAGAGGAAGCAGCCGCTTCTGGAGGCACTCTTGTATGTACACCTGTCCGTTCATCGTGTCCTGGGTCACGAAAGGTGCACTCGCTTCCCGCACGTGCAGATGGCTTGTCAAACCAGGAATTACTTCGCAAATTTGGACATCTTCTGAGTGCGGACATGCTCCGGAACGCTGAACTTATCCTTGGCCGTGAAAAAAAGGTTGCCGGGGATCTGTTTGAAGTCGGCCTTCACATATGTTTCGTCGTCCATGATGCAGCATTCAACTTTCGTCAGCATGTTGAGGTACAACTTCCTGGCACGGGTTTTGGCGGACTTGTTCTGCTTTCGTCGCGATTAGGGGCCTTTGTACCTTGAACGTTCGAAGCCCAGCCTTAGTTTTGGCCTTCTGGACAAAACTTCGGCTTAGGTGCAGCTTCTTAGTTACATCCCGAACGGAGGCGTTCGATTTCGGTTGAAGGCCCCAACTACGCGGTTGTGATTTTTGGTGTTGTACGGAATACTTTTTCCTTCACTTCTAGGCTTCCGATCGGTGGTCAACCGTTCCTCGAACCGCTTAATCACTCGCGACACCGTGGAATTCGCGATTCCCAACGTTTTAGCGATGGAACGATGCGAGAGATCCTTGTTCTCGTGATGAATGCGCAAGATTTTATCACGCACGAGCTGTTCTTTCGACTCAATTTCCGCGAGTTTTGATCACAGGACTTTAAAACTTGCAGGACTTGCAGAAAACTTGCAAATAATGCACTATGAACAAAAGCCACCCAAATTTTCATTAAATTCTACCCAACGGTTAAAAAGTTAGAGCAATTTCATAGTGTGGCAATTTCATCGTGGACACCCTTTATATAAATAATATCTCAACTGCTTCAAAATAAATCGATCATCGTGATGCCAACATGATTTTGCCGATTATCGCTGGAATTGTGACATTTTTGATACATACGCCGAATGAAGGAGCCAGGCTAACATTACATCCCTTTACCCTACTACTTTTCTAATGTTACTGACTTGCAATTGGTTTTTCATTATGGGACAATTTGATTCGGATTTAAAATTATCTAGAATAGACTTCCCGTTTTGAGTAGCATAGCTAAATATATATCCAAAAAGAAAGTGAATCGCGTTTCTAACTCAAAATTGATTCAAATTCCGATCGGACTGACTTACGATTTACGGCAGGGGGCCATCCACAAATTATGTAAGAGAATAGGGAGGGAGGGGGGTTTCCAAGTTTTCTTACATTTGCTTATGAGGGAGCGAGGGGGGGTTTGTCAAAATCTTACATAAGATAAGAATATGTATAAAAATTTAAATGTTACAATTTATTTAATTAAATAAACTTACAAATGGGTTATTTTAAACTTGCAAATGAGTAACTTGATGATACCGTGTAAACCGCGCAAACGTCAAAACAAATTAGCACCTATCGCGTAGTTCGAATTCAAACTCAATCCGCTTGCGTATCGGTCCACGAAAAAGAATTCAATTGAAAAGCTGAAGTTTCAGTTGAGAAAAAGTGTTAATTTGCAATGTCTAAGAGAGGCGATTTACACATCAAGTGGTGCCAGGCATTTAAAAATGCCAACCCCGGATTATCTGCCGCCAAGGCCCAGTTGAAGGCAAATGAAATCTGGAACCAGATGAAGGTGGAAAACAAAACATTTGAGAGTTTTGAAGGAGCAATTAAACAAAAAATCAACCTCCTGGAAGCAACGAGGCTGCAAAAGCAGAGCATGTTCAAGATTTTTTTTTTCAGGCACTTTCAATTTACTTGAGTAGATTTGAAGTAACGTTCAATCAAATTGAACAGCCTACACGGGTCATTAGTGTCACAATGGATATTGATCATATCCTAAGGAATACCAACATAAACCTACAAACACAGGTGTTATAAGTGGTAAAGCATGATGGTTAGGAATGAAGTATTTTCCCTTAAAATATCGCTCCAAGCAATCATACACTGCTACAAACTATCCAGTTCATGGTTGATTAATCTACAGATTGGACTCTTTTCTCTGGGTTCATAAAAGATAACATCCCGGATAATCACATCGAAATTTTTGTTTTCAGCTCATAGTGATTGCTCTTAAACATAAGTAATAATTATAATCCCTGGACAAATCTCCCGTGATGTTTCAATAGGACGTATCTACGTAGGATAACCGTCCTTTTGAAAAATCAGTCCAGAAATGACATTGCTTAATTGAGCCCTCGGATGGTCGAGTTCACGGATAATCAAAAATTTCACAAAAATTAGGGGACAAAAATAAAATAAATGTTATGGGTAAATGATGAAATTGATAGTTAGTTACTTTTTTTGACATCTGCACATAGTTTTCATTTTTAATCGATTAAAACCATTTTTTTTATATTGTTTACTATTGAAGGTAATATGGATTTCAGACATTTTTTGAAACAAAATACAAAAAGTTGAATAATTTCGTTGTTTTTCAGTTAATTTTTTTTTTGCAAACGGAAATCCATTCCTAGTCATATTTCGATGCACTTGCCATCTAGAGCTTTAAATTCGAGCTTGTAAAATTGCACTTTTAATTTAACTAAACATGACCTGACATGATCTGACATGACCCGAATGACCTGACATGACCTGAAATGACCTGACATGACCTGACATTATCTGGCATTACCTGATACGACCTGACATGACCTGAATATCACTCCGCTGGCTGAGGATTTTTTTTACTACCGGTCGGTAAAAAAGTATAAATTCATAAAAATGCAATAATAAAAAAAAATTGTCACTTTTTTATGGAGATATTCTGCCATGCTAATTTAAGGTTAAATAAATGTTAGTCATTGTTGTTTGTCTTTTTTTTTATTCAGAGAATTTTACACTTTTTGCAGCTCAAGGCTAGTTCTTCCCCGTGTAAATCATTACATTTATTTAAAAACAAATAAATATACATACTCAGAATTGCTCAGAGTTGTTTTCGATTCCTCACTGTCTTCTCTCTTGTTTTAAAATAATTTGTAACGGCCTAACTGTGTTGTAAACAGCCCCAGAGCACCTCTTTTCTCGTCAATTGTGAATGTGAAAAGATTGAGATTTGATTATAGCTATTTTATGATAAAATATTGATTCGACTATTTAGTGAAACGGGAGTATTAGACATTTGAATCTAAATTTATGTTCTCTTTTTTCTTACTGTTTCTTATCGGAGCTATTTTGGGTATATTTCGTTCAGAACATTAACTACGATGTTCTGTGTTGATCTAATTTTACAATCCTGATTTGGTAATACATAAAAAAGTTGACGAGGTGATTGTACGTCATTTCCCGGAGTTTCATTTCCCAGAAGTTCATTTCCCGTTAGTTCATTTCCCGGAATGTATCAATTCCCGGAAAGCACCATTTGCCGGAAAAGTTAATTTTCTCAATTTTCAAATAGTACACTGTTTGTATAATGAGCAAATATTTGCCTGAGGTGGATAGACCAGTGTGTTTGAAAAGAACAGTTCATGTTGAAAAGAAGGGTGAATCTCCTATAAATGGTTTTCTCAAATATTCTTTTGTACTTTAGACATGAAAAAAGAGAAAATAGGGTAAGGGGATGTAATGCTAGCCTAGCTCCTTCATTCGACCTTTGTACCAAATGTGTCATTAATTTAGCGATAATCAACAAAATCATGTTGCTATTAGCATGATAGATGTAATCCGAAGCAATTGAGACAATATTAATCAACTTATAGTTGTTCACTTCCGCGTAATTTTCGATTTCTTGAACTTTTGGGACATCGTGATTTCACTGGTTAAGCTGAACAGATGATCTACACGATCTTCAAGTAATCTAAATTTGGCTTAATTGAACTAATATAACAAGTAATGCAGTCTGGATGTGCAGAAAATAGTAACACGTAACAAACTAAACTAACAATAATTTAACAAGAGAAAATCGTAGACCCAATGTTGGGGACATATTTTTTTTATGTTCCTTTTGGCATTTTGTATCAATAACGTAGTAAAAAGATTTTTATTGGTAAAATTTCAAGTGGAAATGCATGAATTTCCGTTTTTTTTATAATCAAGTGGCCCATCTAAATACAAAATTTTTGTATAGTGAATTATAATGTTTTCATTATTGAATGACTGATAAATCATATATGAACATCACTTTAGTGTTTCGAGGCAGTTTTACTTTAATTTTTTTTGTTAAATGTTGTATTAAGTAAATCGAATACAGCTAGCAATGCCATAATTCATAAAATTAGAAAAAAAAAAACGTACAAAGACTGCATTTATTAATAAATCCATCGAATGGGACGAAATTGCATCCATGAATAGACCCAATTTGGTGCTTATAGACCGACATTAAAACCATATCCCTCGAATGTATCTGACTTTATGAAAAGAGTTGTGTAACTTTTCGTGAACCATACTACCAATTGTCTTATCAAACTTATCTTAGCAAGTATCTAACTAGTTGAATCTCGCTTACAGCTTATAAACTTTATGAGTTATGATAAAAAATGTAATCGATCATTGCATAATAGGATGAGTTAAGGGACACATACCATACATTTCATAGGAGAATTACCCTTCTTTTAAACATGAGCTGTTCTTTCAAATATTTTGTTGTAAAAAAAAAAAAAATTTTGCAGAATATATAGCAAACAAATAGACCAAACAAATATCATGATTATCATGTTTGTAATATAGCATATAGTTATTACCATGAGGTTATATTAATAAAACAAAATTAGGTTTTGTATAAATTTATAGAAAAAACTTTTTTTTAGATAAATATTAAGTTTTCCGGGATTTGAACTTTCCGGGAAACATTACGGGAAACGATTTTTCGGGAAATGAATTTCCGGGAAATAAACTTCCGGGAAATGAAATTCTGGGAAATGACGTACAATCGACGAAGTTTGGCTCTTATATACGTATAGATGTTTTATACGTATAGATGTTTTATACGTATAGTTATTTTGTATGCTGTGCAACATTTTCTTCGGTATGACCTTGATGCAATGCTTGTGATGACCAATGCGCCTGGAAGAAGCGCGTTCAATCGCGTAGAGCGGAAAATGGCGCCACTCAGCTCCCAACTAGCTGGAGTGATCCTGCCTGCAGATTCATATGGATTACATCTTGATGAAAGAGGTAAAACCATAGATGAAGAACTCGAAAAGAAAAACTTCACAGCAGCGGGTGAAGCATTGGCTCAACTATGGAGTACATTGATCATTGATGGATTCCCAGTTGTAGCCGAATATAAAGAACCAAGGAAAACATGTGATCCTCCTAGCGTGCCAGATCATGAGTGGTACAAGGACCATGTACGCGAATCTCAATATGCCTTGCAAATCGTTAAATGTGAAAATACTGGATGCTGCAAGCCATTCCGAAGTAGCTATCTCTATGTTTTACCGAACAGGTTCCTTCCACCACCTTGCCCATTGAGACAATCTAGTGCTTGTATCATGGTACCAAGACCAGGAGATGTAGAACAGACAGATCGGTTTTTGCCTCTGTTCCAGCGTCTTGCTTTGGGTTGAATACCTGTTGATTCTGACATGGTTAATGTACCATACGACATGTACTGCCCTTCGCTTCGTAATGAAATCATGCAGAAACCTGAAAGACTTGTGGTTTGTATTTTGCATCGATGAAAGCTGCTGGTATACACACTAAATCGGTTCATGGATCTTCGTGCAACAAACAATTTGGTAAAGTTCGTCCTGTGCGAGTAGCAGCTCGCCGATGTAAGGAATTGCTGTGTGTAATCCGCGACGACTACACAGGAGACGTTGACTGGATGGATGAAGAGGATGTTGATACGGACAATGCAACTGATTTCACGCCACAATCAATGGACGATTATTTTGCTGAGGTTCAAGCCGTCGAAGCCTGGGTAACAAATGAGTTCACAGCAGCTGATTAATCATTTATATTTGCTAAATCGTAAGAGCACATAAATAGACGGTTCTGCTAATTCGTTTGCGCCAAAATTGATTTCTTATTTTTTTATTCAACTTTTTTTTGTATTCAAAGCCTCAATAAAAACATAAACTGCTTTAAAAACATTTCACAAGCAACTTTGAATAATTTTAATGAGAAAAAAATGAAATCTTACTAAGATGTTTGGGAGGGAGGGGGGGGTCTTTGAAAATCTTACGATGCTTTACAGGGGAGGGAGGGGGGTAAAAAATGGCAAAAAAACCCTTACGTAATTTGTGGATGACCCCCAGCTAGTAGGTGTTGCAATAATTTCGTATTCGCCTTATATTAAATAGGTGGAATGTTGTTAGTGTCATTTCTCGTTACAATCAGCAAGAAGATTCTTCCCCGAAATAACAATACTTACCATGTTGTGTCAGACATTTGCGCCATCAAAATTATTTTAAAATCATATCCTTATTGAATGAAACGTAGACTTCAAGGTGGTCACGATGCTTCTAAAATGAGTAAGACAAGTTTAATTACTGTGTGATATTGATACGCTACAGATTACCATAATCGTTTTAAGTTCAACTCGATTTTTGCTTCTGCATCAGGTGGCAAAATTGATGGACCCAACATCCAATTTATGGAACACAGGTTTAATAAAGTCTGGAGTAAACAATTTGCGGACCGAATGAAGAATATCTGTTCAACAATTCTGTCGTAACTGTCAAAGGCCCACCGCCAGTATGAAAATAATTTTAATGCACTAAGAACATAGTGCGCAATGACAAACTTGACGAAATTTGTGCAGAAGGGTACTTAACCCTTTCTATTTGAAAGCTGCAGTTTCTTCTTTCTTCTAGAGTTATTTCGTTATCAAGAACAACGAAAAACAATGATCGGCTATAATACCATTTTCACAATAGTTTTATAATCTTTCAAAGTGATCCTCCTCTAATATCTCTCACGCGTAGTAGATACAAGACTACAAATTTATTCTCACAACCGATACAGAAACCACATGCTGACAATGACAACGAACACGATGGCCAGCAGCATGGGCGTAAAGACATCACACTCCCAAACCTCGCGTTCTTGAACGGTTCGGGCCAGGAAGGCGGGAGGAGTAAAACTTGGTGCCGCCGTGGCACAGCTGTGGGAAGCGTCAACCGTTGCCATTGCTTGATTCGAAGTGACAACCACCGGATGACAGTAGTCAGTGCATCCGCCCGGATCACAGTTTCTTGAGCACATCAAAATTTGCGAATTTGATGCTTTGAAATCATACATGGGAATAGAAATGCAAGAAAAGGAGTGTTTTAAGAGGATTTACCGGAACCAGGCTGCGCCGAGGATGGCGTGTACGTCGACGTTTGCCGTGAACCGGTCGCACTAAGCTGCGTGTACGTGGGCCCAGTCGGTGATCGGTTAGGGCTGAGTTCACTGTACTGGTAACCTTCGGTAACGGGTTGTGGCTGTGGGCGGGAAAATAACGATTTAATCGGTAAGTTCGTTGTCAAAATATTGGGCTGTTTGTTTATACCTGTCGTAACGACCATGCGGTCGCAGCAGGCGTTGGCGAGGTGTTGTTTGTTTTGGAAATGTGTCCCAGCGAACCGGACGCCCCGGGCGTCCCAGGTGAACCGTATCTGTGGCAAGTAAAAAAAAGATTGGTTAAAATCGAGAACAGTGGTAAATCTGGACGGATAATGGATTCGATACTGACTGGATAGGAGAAGGCGTTGGATTATAGCTATATTGCACCGGGTTGTGCGCACTGTCGGGCCGTTGGATCGAGGCGTTGGCTACCACGGCGGCCGCGGCTGTCGCTGATGGCGGTTGTTGTGATGGCAAGTGTGAAATCAAATTGTGAGGATTATATATACTACCAGAGGGCGTCGTTTCGCGTCTGCTTGGCATCGAGTAGTCCAGCCCGGGGCTTCGATAGGATACGGGCGTGTCGGCCGGATCGGCTGCCCCCACCGTATCGTGGGTCGTGTGGAGGGATCTGGAAAAGCAGAAAGTTAATGTGATGTTGATGATTGGTAAACTGGGAGCAGTTTCACGTTTGAGGTAAGAGTCCGAAGATAAATTCTAATCTACCCTTTGTAGCGAACATGTTCCTATATTAATCTCATCACACGCAATTAATCAAATCAAACGGTTTGTGACGTTTTTCATTGTAACCAATATATTTACAATCCAATCTCTTGGTTCGTCGAAGAACGAATATAGGATAATGAGATTAATTTGAGAAAAATTACCCTATATCTAGTCTGAATATCTCGGTCACATCCAAAGAGAAAGAGTACACTTACTCTATAACCGTTCTTCAGAATATTGATAGGCTTTTAATTTATTGTTAAAGATAACAAAACTCAATTTCACCTTTGCTTACAGGGAAATAAATGTTCGGTTGATCAAGTCTTACTGTCTAGGAAGGATAAAATGTCTCTCTACGCAGAACCGGATTGAAATACTCACTTTGCAGAACTGTTGGTGCACACCACGTACTCAATATCGTCCGTGTAGGGATTCAGGAAGGCATAGGCTTGCGTCCGCATCCACACCCATTCTTTGTTTTTCGCTCGGAACCTGTACATCACCGAGAACATCTGTCCCTTCTGCTTCAGCACTGCAATTATCCAAAGAAAAAATCGTCAGTCAGTTCACCCAGAATCTCGTTCAACTTGCCGCAACTTACCCTGCTCAAAGTTCTCCTTCATGTGCGCTATATCGTCCGGGTGGAAGAAGTCGTAGCAGCTCTTGTTCAGCAGGTCCACCGGCTGATAGCCGAGCACTCCGATCACCCTTTGGTCCACGAAGGTGAACTTCCCGCACATGGCGTGCCGCGAGATGAACTCGTTCGGGTTGTTCGAGTTCAGATCGTTGGCCGTGGTTGAGGAGGTAATCTGAAGCCGTGCTATCGCCACCAGACAGCAGTGGGTGTTGTGCAGGTCATCGTCCTGGCCCCGGTCGATCGTCACACCTGGAAACATATCTGAATTGGCGGATCATAGACACAGGTTCCGGTTTGGTGTGTATGACAAATCGTGCGAAAATTTCTAACGAACCAAACTAATTTAAAAAAATGGCGAAAGCATACTTACCAGTCGGAGGCCAATTTTTGATGTAGCCGGTGCAGTGCATTACCGCGTAGTTGTGCCCATCGGCCGACGGACCAAGTGAGTTTTTCCTTCGTAACCGATTCAGATGGCCCAGTGCCATCGATTCCGGCGTCAGGGGACCGATTCGCATCCGACAGATGAAGCCTCGCCTCGAGCCCATGCATAATCTCATTGATGCTGCTTGAGAAATCGAAAACAAACGGAGAAATTTAGTCGTGAAGTAAAGGGTTAAAGCCGTAACACTTACATTGGTGACCTTCCTTCTTGACCGTGCCCGTCTTGAGATCCAATATCCGGCCGCTGTTGGTCGGTTCCTGCGTCGAAAGCTGCTCCCGCACCTTCTCGATGTCCTCCGGGTGGATATGGTCGAAGAAGCTTCCGCTGTACCACTCGTTCTGGGTATAGTTCAGCACCGGTGTTACCGAGTCGGACACGTAGATAATACGGCCCGTATCACAGCCAGCCTGTCGAGAGAACGAAAAGAAGAACACAATACAGGGAGAGCCATTAGTTTGATTGACCACGCTCGTAAAATTATGAATCATTAAGTTGCATTAAAACTCGATTCATCGTCCGTTCGTGTGGTGAACCGCGCGTTTCCGATTAACGGAATTGTTTGCAAATGCAGTTCGATGCAAACAATTCATTTTTATTTTGGACTCTCGAGGAATGAGCAGAATTAATTTCATTGGATCGCCGAATAAAAAAAAATACGTTCATCATTCCGGACCCGAGGGTGGGGGTGCATTTATCAAAAAACGGCGATGGATTTTACCAGAAAAAAAATTAATTTCACTTCTTGATATTAATTTACGACCTATCGAGCGTTTGGAATAGGAGAGGACGAAATTTAAAATAATGAAATTTTTAGACCAGCGAAATTCTTCCACGGTTGTGAAAGCCGGAAAAAGTTTCCACCACCAACGGGAAGCCGGCAGATGACATCCCCAGGAGACGTTCTGTTTCAGATCCCGTTTTTTTTTTGGTTCGTCTGCCGAGGCCTGGGGGGACGTTGAGGTGCGGTTTAATTAGTATGCGGTTCGCGCCGCCAGCATTAAAGTAGGTATAGTAGTCTCGTCCTAAGAAAGCTCTGTATGTACACAAGTCGGGTAACGAGAAGAGCAAAATACTTGGGTACAATTCTAATTAACATAATGTAATAATTTATTTTGTATTTTCCTAGCCGGTACGGAGAAAAGGGTTGTCTGCGTTGCCCGGGAGTTTGAGGGACTATTTCTTGATTGTTTAAGTCCTGGTATCTTCTTAGAGATTCTTGTTCAAAGCCAGCTGACATTGATGGCACGGTAACAGCTGTGTGAATCAAGGCGGTGATCATCACATCTGCTGGGGAGTCACCTTATAGCGGTCAAATCGGGCGGTATTGTTCTGTCAATCATGCGGATTGACGAATTCGACGAAATTGAGATGTTGCATTGTTCGGGCGGGGAAGATCGGGAGGCTTTAGCTTGCTTTAACGAATTTACATTTTCAGCCATAACGAAATATATGCAGCAGATTTCATCAAAACCTTATGCTTAAAACCGTCCAGCGTTGAAAAAATTGGAATGACTTCTAGGTTTTTGAATTATAATGCATTTTTCAACCCAAACGACCATTCATTACACTCAGGCAAATGCACTTAAGAAATTCAAAATGATAAACTTATGAAAACCCAAAACCGAAGGAATTTTTTGTTTCATAAGTCACTTATGCGTTTCATATTAGACGCCTTGGTTTTCACTATTTGGACGTAAGCCATTCATGAGTCACGAATTTGAAATTCATAAGGCTAGTGTTGAAAATCGACAGTGTTTATTTGAAAAAAAAAATCAACATCATCATTTCTGCTCCCAAGAGAGCAGCAGCAGCAGTGTGACCAAAAGCTTGAATCCACCGGGACCGCTGGCAGAGGTTAGTCAAAAAAACATTTGAATAATATTTCTTAATTTTAATTGAGCTTTATTTCTAAGAACAAACATCAATACCTTACACCGAACATCCTAAAACACCTGCTTTCTGAAACCTTTTTTGGCCAGCAACTTCTGAAGTGCGGTACGGAAAGCAAGCCTTTGTCATCGCCGGGGAGGAAATTTGTCGTCAATGCCGTGGCGCAATACCACCTCAAGCAGGGAAGAAAAACATCGCGAGAAATACTACACGAGCGACATAATTGTTTCAGTTTTCTCCAGAGAAGAGAAGGTAAAAGAATGTGAATATTATTTAATAAACTTATTTAATAAAGTCGTAGAGAGCTATATTTTTGCAAAACGTTGCTCTGGAACATGATGTACCTGCATACAAAAACTCAGTGCTCAAGGACGTCATTTACCCCCCTGACGATAAAAGGCTAAGACAAACGATAAGTACTGCCGAATCCGTCATTTGCCCTATTGTATTCCATAAAAATACGTTTTCAATTTCATGCAAAAATATATAAATGTTATAATTATGCTTTTTGTTTTCCATAAGCGTGCCTACTAAAATTCATAATGCGGACTTATAGGTGTCTGATTTCTTAATTTAAAAACTCATAAGGCACCCATAAGAATTATGTTCTACATTTTTTTGATTTCTTTTCCAATGCCTTATGAAAAGCTTACGTTATGATTTCATCCAGAAAATCTGTTTCATAAGGTACCGCATTGAAATTCATGAAAATAACTTGTGACTGAACTTCATAAGGGGTTTTATTGAATTTCTGATGTGTATTTGCCTCAGTGTAGGAGATATTCAATTGGTCATATAATAAGTGCGTTTAGCGAAAGTTCATTGTAAACAGTAAAGTCTGCTTCGAGCATCGACTGTGAACGGTTGTGTAGATGCTTTGTTACGCGCTATTGTGTTTGAGAAAAGAAGAAAATAACATTAAAGCTGCTTCCCGGCGATATGTGGCTGTGGATCATATTTGATTGGGTAGTCAGTTTTGGTCCATACTATTCATCGTACTCGCCGCCATACCACCGAATCTAGTTATTAAGGGTTACCTTGTTTTTCATTTTTCGTAAAATTGAACCTGGCAACATGAGCTGGTATAAGATTTGGTTTCTTTGCTATCTTGGTGTACTTGTGACCACACCCGCGCTGAATCTGTTATACATGCTTGTGGATAATTGATAGACTAGAGTTTTTGATTGATCTTTGCCGCGAAAAAAATAATTTTCCCGTATGGCCCATTTGAACGATCCGGTTTCGGTTACGATTGGCTATCTTCGAGTTTCCATTTGTTTTAAGAATGCTTCCGTTCTGTGATTCTTCGAGCTATTGCATGGTTGTTACTCTCACCGAGATTCTTGAGTTCATCACTCAATACTTCCCTAGTAGCACACTTGTTGCAATTCAGTTGAAGCAACTGCTTTGTGACTCAATTAAGTCACAATCAAGTCGCTGCAACAATTTTTGCTCATTGTGTGCTGCTCGGGTGCTTCGACTCAATTATCTTCTTAGGTAACATAAGTAACTCAATTTAAATCCGAATTAATGGCGCACAAAGAGCTCCTTTCCCGCAAATGATAATTCCACGTGATAACAACACTAAAGGTAGCCTCATTTTAGCTGTATGAAGCACAGACAAAAATAATGAATTTTAACAAGCGCGTAAAATGTCCCCTCATTTAATTTCATGCCAAAGAAGGCGTGAACAACAAAATTGTTTCCAATCTTTCATTTCGCGTTTTTCATATTCCAAATGTAACAAGCTTGCTACGAAGTAATCATGTGACTTGTTGCTGTTATGGCGATTGTTTTGATCTCAGCTGAATTTCCTATGTAATTCAACAAAATCGGAAATTACTGAATCGATCGGCGTGAAAATTCGTATGGAGGGGTTTTTGGGACCGGTAAGGATCTCATGATGGTTCCAGAGAGAAGAGGGGGCTCTCATATATATGAAACATAAATTTCAAGCAAACATGAGAATTATCCCTACTGTTACGAAAATTTGTATGCAGGGGATTTTGGGGCCGGGGAAGGTTCTTATGGTGGTTCTATACTCCTCCCCCGACTGGAAGGGGGAGGAGGGCTCCCATAAAAATGAAACACAAATCTCTGCATAACTCGAGAACTAATCACGCAAATGGAACCAAATTTTACATGTGGGGTTTTTTCGAGGCAGGATTTTTTTCTATAGTGGTTCGAGAACCGTCTTCTCTCTGGGCTCTTAAACAAATGAAACAGATTTCAACCAAACATGAACTATCAATGTTTATTTCTCGGGTAAGCAGCATGTTCTGATAGAAGTTTGAACCCTTTCTTAGTCAAGAATGAGGGATGCTTGAGTTACTCTCAAGCAAGAAGTTAATCTAAGGTTATGCAAGAGAAAATTACGTTCAAACTGACAGGATACGGCCTCGTATGAAGATAAACGTTTTGTCTATGAAATTCTTTTACACAGAAAGAAAAACCATAAGAAACACCGATCCGAGGGTTAAATTAAAAATACAATACTTTTTTTTTTTTCTGAGAAACTGCACACATTAGAAAACGGAAATATTTTAACCAAATTAATTCTGAAAAATAATATCATAAACGCGCCAGTTCTATTAAATTTTCATTCATTTATTTGCAAGCGTAATAAGCAGTGTTGTAAATAGTCATTCCGGCCCAATGCGCTTAATTTGCCCACAACTCGTTCCAGAAGCTAATTTTCACAAGAGCTTGTATGAAATAATGGTTGTGCTTGATTATTTTCATAAATTTGGTTCTAATTGTAAAACCTAAGACGTGAGATCGCAAAATCTGAATATTAAAATGGTATTCATCGATGAATATCATTTGAATATAACAGTGAATATAACACTTTCTATATACCAGTTAGGGCAATGCACTGTTAGACAAAGTTGTATAATTCGTCAAGAGCTACAATTTTATCATACACCATATTCATAAATTCATTGATTGTTAAAAAGCCATATTTTGGTGTAGAAACATGTAATTTTCTACAATATAGTATTTGTTAGATTTGGCATAAATTTATATGTTATGTTATGTTAACGTTATGTTAATGTCATATCTGATTTGGCATAAATTGATGGGATATTTTATTTAAACTTACACCAGATCCCGAGCATATTCTGTGATCAAATTAAAAACTAGTTACAATGTTGTAATGTTACTGACAACAATTACTCAGTGTCGAGTACAATGTCGTTTTTACGAATTAAAGATCAAAATTTATAGCAAAAATGTATTCCTGTGACATCAAATTTAAAAGCGATCCTGCTATCAGTGAGGGTTAAATTAAACACCAACAACTTTCACGTGACTATAAATGCGTTTGATTTTACCATGCCTGCGATTAGATCAATCATGGTGGAGTTGAAATCAATATCAATAGGAAATCAATAGGTCTGTCAAATATACCACAAATGTTGAAAACTGTATCATAAACGTAGTAAATTTGACTGAAATTTCATGGTAGTTTTGAAAATAGGCATAGTTGGTAAAATTGGTTGTTTTTACTGCAACATTTGTTTCAGTGTAGTATTCCTCATGATGGTTTGTCAAGACAATGGAATCAAAACCACTGTTTTTCAACGAGAAGTGAACGCAAGATTATAGTAAGGTGAAAACTAAATTTGATGTCAATTTTTGAAAATCGTGAAGTAAAATCAAATTTCGATTTCAATTAATTGTTGAAATTTTCGAATTTCCACCTCAATGATGTTAGACTTTACTCGGGATATTACAGATTTGTTGTACATGACACATGTCACATTCTTCACACGTTCTTCACAAATTGGCATCAGAAATTGAAATTTTGATATCTTTGAGAAACCACCCAAATAACTGCCTCAGCTTTAATGTAAATGCTCCAGAAGACTTTTTATAAAACTTCTCAGACTTGAGCAAACAACTTTGCAGAAGAAAGTGTTTCAATCTGACTTCACCAGAAAAAGTTATGATTATTAACAGGCAGCCTATTTTAGCAAAAAAAAATACAGCAAAGTACAGTTAACTGCGCGGATTTTCATGATGGTGGGCTCAAATGATATATAGGCATTGCCCTTTTTTGTTTCATCAGATAATATCACGTGAT
Organism: Aedes japonicus; assembly: GCA_034211315.2. Taxonomy (NCBI): domain Eukaryota; kingdom Metazoa; phylum Arthropoda; class Insecta; order Diptera; family Culicidae; genus Aedes; species Aedes japonicus. The sequence continues at coordinate 23,640 of JASCZW010003571.1, forward strand.
CCTTGGTATGTAGGAAGTAAATTTCTTCAGAAAACTTTTCAGTAGATCAAAACCTTTGGGATAGTGAACTTAAAAATTCAACCTAAAAATTCAAAATTATCTCACTACGCGGCGCTAGTGAGTATTTAAACTTACTTTATAACCTGAATCTCGAGATCCTTGACATATAGCAAGTTGTCGTTTTGGACAAAGATGTTTGGTTGATTGAGGCCTTTCGGATAGTGTTAACATTAGCGCAGAATTCGTCCGCTACGTGGCGCTAGTGCACATGTGAATATTAGGTATTACCTGTATTTTGTGATCTAGATTGTGTATAAATTTACTGTTTTCAGAAATATTAGTTGTAATATAATGAGCTTCCAGACGCTCGACTTAAAAGTTCAGAATTATCTCATTTCGTGGCACAAGTATGCAGGTAAATTTACGGTATAACCTGAATCTCGAGATTATTAACAAAGAGTAAGATGGCATTTTCAAAAAAGATATTCGCTACATGGCGCTATTTTTTATGTGAACTTTTTTAAATATCGGTATTTTGATATCTGTGTAGATCATCTTCCAGACGTTCGTCTTCATAGTTCAAAAATCTATCACTGCGTGGCGCTGGTCTGCCTGTGAACTATGTAATGAATGATGATGTTGTTTTTGAGAAGGAAATAATATCTCATCACCATGAGGCTCTAGGAGTAGACAGCATTTTTTTTGCTAGAACAAAGTTGTGAAGAGAAGTATTGATAGTTCCGTTAGCTCACGGCAGGCTACAGTGAATAGAAGTAGTTTGAAATTGAGCGGAGGGCATTTTGAGTAGTATTCCGAAACAGGAAACACAGACTTTTGCCAAGCATCCCCATGCACTGGGTAGATGCTTGGCAAAAGTCTGTGTTTCCTGTTTCGGAATACTACCTCAAAATGCCCTCCGCTCAATTTCAAACTACTCTATTCTTCACAGCCTGCCGTGAGCTAACGGAACTATCAATACTTTCTCTTCACAACTTTGTTCTAGCAAAAAAAATGCTGTCTACTCCTAGAGCCTCATGGTGATGAGATATTATTTCCTTCTCAAAAACAACATCATCACAGATCGTTACCCCGCGTATGGGAGAATACAAGGAAAGAACAATATCAAGTGTATGTAATGAATGTTTATCGCTAGTGCACATAAGAGACTAACTACCCCAATATGCGTATTTTTGGTACGTTCTTCTGACAACTTCGGGTAAGTCCTTCAGAGAACTTCAGGGAAGTTCTGCAGAGATCTTCAGAAAATTTCTGCAGATACCTTCAGAGAAGATCCTTTGGAAAAGATATTTCCACAGACGTGACAATATTTGTAAGGTGTACATATACTTGAAACCCGATTATTCCACCTTTTAAAGCTTTTTCATTTTATTAGTTAACAGTTTATTCAGTTAACCGCAGAACAGAAGAGGTACTTATCTGTCAAAACACTACGACGGTACTTGGGCGTAAACACAACGACCGGGTTTTGAACTACACTAAAGTTTTTTTTACACGGTTTGTTTCGGCGATAACCCCAGAACGGAACAACTTATCGACCTGATTCGAATCACATTTTACCTTTTGGGCAAAAAGTAATCATATGGCAGTTTTTCACAAAATTCACAATTTTTGGTGCAAATACTCAAAATAAAAAAAAACTGTGTTTTGACCTTTGCATGGAAAGATAACGCATTAAAACAAATTCGAAGCAATATAAAATGTTTAAGTATATTAATTTACCAACTCTATTTAGTCTTTTTTTACACGGTTCCATCCTAAAAGTGGAACGTATCCCCCGTAAAAAAATAATTGTGTATTTTGTTTTAAATATTCACAAGTATTTAGAAATGAAGGAATTAAATGAACCCTACAGGATCAGATTGAGCTAATTTTCACCACTACTGTCCATGGCCTAGAAAAACAATTTTAAAACTTTTTTTTTGAATTTTTCTGACGATAACTAGAACTAGATACTTTTGATTAAAGTCTGTTTGCAAAGAAGAATTTGTATTTTTATTACCGGTAGCAGAACTTAAAAAATGTCATTTTGTGTTCTACAACTGATTTTACGTCATGTCACGTAAGTTATTATTTCTAAATTTTGAGGCCTTGTAAATTAAAAAACAGACGCAATTTTTTGTCGAACGGCCTGCTCCTCTCGTGTGCATCCAAGTAGACTTAAACTTACATGAATTTTTCGAAGAGTGTATGATAATTGAAATGATCTACTCAGTTTTCAGCTTTTCCAGGACTATTAAGATAGTAACACGTAACTGATTGTTCTATTCAGTAACAAACCAGTAGTTGTCAGGTATATTGTGTACGTATATTATATGCTCTTACGTATAAATTCATATTATGTGGATACTCGAGGGACCACGATGGCACTCGTTTGAAGCAAATTTGATGGGGAAAGTGTGAATGTCAACTACCCGTTGCTAACAGTTTGTGGGTAAAGGGCGGGCTTTTCTCCTCACTCATTGGGGCATCTTTTGTCCCAAAAATTCTTTTTTTTTCTACATATTGTTCAGTCTCATTGAAAGGAGATGTTTTATATTTCCGTGGATTCGAATATGTCAAGTTGCAGATCGATCCTTCCAACCCGTTATTTGACCCATCATACAATTAAATAATGCGGACAATCAGTGATTGATAAAGCCTGATCAGGTCAAACAGAGAGGAGAACCCGTTGCTATCTGACTTAGAAGTATATATCATATCACATCACAAAGAAGCGCGGCTCTGATGAGTGTTTTTCAACCTTCAGAGGGTATAAATAGCTGAAACTTCCAGTAAAACTTGTATTGCCATCAAACCATTCAATGACAACTGTAACAAAATCAAGAGCTACATCATTTTGCAATTCCTAAGTAACAATTTTAGTTTTCTTTCAGCCGTATAGCATTGCTCCCGGCTGTGTTAATGAAGCTGCATTCAAAACTGTTTTGTCTACCAACACCTCCTCTATGTTGCTTTAAAGCCGAAATATGTACAAAAAGGCTAACTCTATAGACGGTTGTGAAAACAAGTTAATAAAACCTTTATAAGAACATAGTAATTCTGAAAATGTTCTAGTGAAAGATGTTAGGACCACTTGGGAACCTTCATAAAACCTATTGGCTGCCATCAAAACCAGCCACAGCTGTCAAACTTCACTGTGATATCTTGGTTGGTTTTTGTTGTTCTGCTTTTTTCGATTCTCCACTCTTCTGATTCATTTAGCAGTAAATAATATCTAGGAAAAAAGTCCTAGTGTTGGGGAAAATTTTGTTTGATAGCAAAATATCCAAAACAAATAAACAAGTTTTTTCACAGCTTATCACGCTCAAAATCATATGCGCATTTAAATTTATGGTGAATAATGGTACGATAAGAGCTGAGAATTAATACGCCTCGGAAATTAGGGAACGTCCATTAATTACGTCATGCAAAAAAGTGACTTTTCATAGACTCCTCACCCCCCTCCCCCATACCACGTGACATAATTAATAAACCTTCCATTATGCGAGTTCACAACAACTGATCCAAAATTAGAACAAATATGTGCTATAAATGAATCATAAATTCCCTGAAAACTAATGAATTACAATAAGGTATTCTAAAAGAATGCCAAAATCGGCTTTCGATTTACAGTTTATTTGCATAACTTTCAAAATTTGGTGTATTTAATTTTCCACATTTCGATTATTTCTTATTTTTCAATATATAAAACTATTTGGCCATTTGCAGGCTTCCTTCAATGCCAATTTGCCGTTTTATGGAATAACTGGAGGCAAAATGGTTCTAAAATGCTATTTCAACTGACCATAATAAGATAACATGACTGAGTCCCAAAACAGCATTTAAAAACAGCATTTCACTAGTTCAAAAAGTCGTAATAAAACCTTTGACAGGAGTGAAAGGAATTTGAGAAAACATGGTCTTAAGATCGTTTTAAATAAGCTGTGTAGGTTCTCATAAACCTGACTAAAATATGAAGCCTGTTGGAAACTCTTGGCACCATCATAACATCAAATTGATTTCTAGTGGCTTTCATAAAACTTTAATAAAGTTGGATAGTTTTGGCAATGTTACTTGGGTAGTGTTGAAGTTACTCGAAACAAAGGATACGGGATATTCTACAATAGATCAAATTACGGGTCGATTTATGTCTCAAATAGAAAATAGCCTGTTGAATAGAAATAGCCTGTTGAAGTGGCGGACTTAGTCCGTGCTTTAACCTACCCCGCAGTGGGATGTTAGGCAAAAAATGTCGTTGGTTCGAGTACCACTGTACACATGCCCTTTTCGCTCAATTTTCCTAAAAAACATCTGCTATGTTTCCAAGCCTGCCGCACACTAGCGGAACTATCAAAACTTTCTCTTCATATCTTTCAATTCTAGCCAAAAACATTGTTGTTCACTCTTGGTGCCTCATGGTGATGAGCGAACATCTCCTTCTACATCAAAAAAAAACTAGAAGGGACAGCCCGATGGGGTTGTACGCAAAGTTGACGTAGGACAACGTAGTGAAATTGCAATGTAAGTGCTGTTTTATATATAATGGCATCGGGTATCATTGAATGGAAGGAAGGTGGTAACACAAAGGCAATGCGAAACAAATTTTACAAAAGGGGACGGGCCTCACTAGTTGCGGCAGACACCAGCGAGGAAATGAAATCATCACGCTAATATGGTTTCGGATGTTAAATTCACATCACCTTATGTAAAAGAAAAATGCCCTTTTCAGGGACAAAACCCCCAACCAAAGAGAGTCGAGATATGGACATATATTTCGTTTGTTGGTTATTAAACATGTTTAGCCATTTACAGCGAGACGCGACCTTTAAAGCTATGCCATGTTGAGCCAGTGCGTGGGAATGTAAATGTTGATGAACGCAAGAGAAACTTCAAATTAACAAACTCTTTAGATGGGCAAATTATGTTGTTCGTCCTGAAAAGGACGGATTTTAGTTGACGGGGAGAACATGGTTCCATTTGAACTTGGGCTTTTCACTCGGTCTTCTTGTACAGCAGGACAGCCTGAAAAATACATCACTTTGTGAAAAGTTTACACCGGAAAAGTTTCATCAGCTCTGCGTCGTTGGGGATGGCCAGCTGCATGTGACGTGGTATGATTTTGGTCGACGCGTTGTCACGGGTTGGTATTTCCTGCCATCTCGAGCACTTCATCGGCCAGGTATTTCACCACCGCAGCGAAATAGACGGGGGCTCCAGCACCAACGCACTCGGTGTAGAGACCTTCCATAGCAGACAGTGAATGCGAACGAGTGGGAGCTGCAATCCGGTGACGGTGCGTAGCCGAGCACTGACTCAACATCTTAGAGATCGCTGAAAGACTGAAGGTAAATTTCAACGTGTCTCCCTTAAATATCTTTTCCTGATGCATAGGAGACTTTTCTTACTTAAATATGAAGTCTGTGCTAGCAAAGTACTGTGTATTTGGTAAATTTACTCTGAAAAATCGGCATTATAAGACATCACCTTATATTTGCGTTAATTTCAATAGTTGAATGTTGAAAGTCAATAGTTTTTAATATTTAAATCGAAGCGTAGAAAATGTTCCGATCGATTGGTGCAAACATTTTGAAAATCAGTCGTGGAATGACTTAGTTATTAACGTTCAAAATCTATATATTTTTCGTGACGCTCCAAATTTTCGCAATTCGAACGTGTACCCCAGTATTGAAAACACAGACGTAGTCCTACGTCAAAAGAAGATATGTTCAAAAGTGTTCAAATGAGCAATCCAACACTGGAATCTTGAAACGAAACAACAACCATGAGTCTAACACGCGAGTTCAACACCGAATCGATAATGTTCGTTACTGCTCGTCAACCTCGACTTACCACAAACAGAAATCCGTCCGCAGCTTCTAGAATCAGGTGTTTCAGCTCCTGATCGGTAAGAAACGAAGGCTTGTAGGATCCATCGGTATTGGTATTTCCGGTTCCTGTAAGAGAGAAGAAATCATTTGATTAGCTAACATTTCATAACTGAACTCATTGTGCTTGATATGGCGAAAATGACAGTGCGAAAATCACCATGATTCACGACAGAATGAATACCGAATGAGTACTGTCCCAACAACATCCATCGAGTTGAACTTTTTTTTTATTCCCAACCGTCGGCCATCTTCAGCCACAAACCACAAACAAAGACAGGCAAGTTGACGAATTTATTAGATGGAATAACGGAGACGGGGCAACCAGCAACAATGACAAACAAAATACAAAAAAAAAACTAAAGAGCTGAAACAGTCTTATTATTTCATTTGACATTATCGATAATTTCGGCCCGGACCAGATCTAAGGTAGTGATTTTGGAAACTAACCGTGGGAACAATCAAACCGGACCTGTTTATGCCGTGTCATCATGTCATATTTGTTTTGGTATGTATTTTGGTGTATGCAGCGAACAATGTCAATAATTGATGTATCGAGGACTGTGTGTTCAAAAAGATTATTAGTCATAAACAGGTGATAAGCCGAATGGCGTTTTCAACTACCGGATTTTGTGAGAATCGTGCGGTGGACATAAAAATAAATCTTGAAGTTACTGAAGCGTGAGCACCGGTTCGCCGGATAGCACCTAATCGTGTGCCCCTTGTGACATAAAGAAAAATCTATTAGAAACATTGATTAACTGCAGTGGATATGACTCTAATCGCTTGTTGGAGTTGTCACCCTCTCGATATTAGAATGGATTTTATGATAGCAATCCTGTCTCTTAAAAACGCTTTAGCTCAAACCGGTGCCTGCCACGGCTACAAAGTGGACAAAGATAAACAAATGTATGATTTAAACTGCAGAATGCAACTGGATGGTAAAAATGGAATAAGGCGGGTGCTACCGGTACTGTTGTTGTTGTTGTTGTTGTTGTTTGTTACAGAGGTTTCCCTGCTGTGTAATTATGCAGATAAACCCCGTCGCCGTCGTTGTTGGCCTCTTTTCTGCCGCTGGTTGTCGTTCTACGGTGACTCGTTCCGTTGGAGTCCCTTTCCGAAGGAATGTTAAATGTATAAAGTAAAAAGAATATATCACCATTTCAGTCCGCCGTTTCTGTGGGAGGGGGTGCTGGAAATTGTTGTTTTTCTGCATCTGTACTTCAAAACTTTTAAATTTGCATATTTTCTTATCTTGGGTCATTTTATCGATCACTTGTTGTAATCGACAAAAAGTCGTGTTTGGTGCACAGTAGGACATCCTCTTGATATGGCAACCGGCGGCGGCGAGGTGTGGGGTTGAGAGACCTAGTGATGTCGTTTTCGATTAAGTGCAACAATGACGCTGTGACATCATTTCAGTTCGTTTGCGTTGAATGGAATTCTGAATCCAAGAGTGCTTTGCCGAGAATGGTTCTTTTCTTAGCTGATTGGAAAATGGGGTTACTTTTTATTGCTCAGCTCAAGCATTTAGGATACATTTGCCGATTTTAATCATATCGCTTAGAAAATAATCTTACTCGAACACAAAAGATTCTTGCGCAGACGTGTTGGTTATAGACTCTTCCAGAAATTACAAGCACACCTAATGTTAGCGGTAATTTTGAATTGAATGAAACTTGTCGAATTATGCTGGCTGCGTCCTTTTGATAACACATTTCTTTACGTCATAGCGTTTAAATAGGCCGGCTAGTTCTTAAATAAATTAATAAACAAATTTATTTTCTTCAACGCGAAGCAAAATCGTTTGATGAATTCTCGGTGGAACCTTATCCTTAGCATGTAAAACCGGTAAAAACTATCAACAATCAATGGAAATCAACAACATTATGTTCACGGAATCATTCCAATTTGACATTTTAACGGGCGAGTATATTCTGCTTTGTGATTGGGGCGTAATGGTTATTTTCAAGCTTTGACAAAGAAAGTTAAATTTACGCATAAAATCCGTTAATATATACTCAAGACGAAATAAGTTTATGATGATTAGAATAGTGTTTGCCTGTAATAATACTATTAGCCAGGATTTTAATCTAACTAAAATAAGCGGCTGAGCAGCTCGTTCAAAAGATGTCTTTGGATTCGCGGAAAAATAAAAATTATATATGTTACGAGCCAAAAACGGATCGTGTTATATCATACAACCCTTTCCTATATAATTTAATAAGCACACTTTACGCAATAAGGCGGAGGTGGCGGATTCGTCCGTGCCTCGACCTACCCCGCAGTGGGATGTTAGGCAAAGATTGACGTCCATGGTTCGAGGACCACTGGACACATGTCCTTTCGCTCAACTTTCAAACGTCTGTTTGATTTCCTACCTGCCGTACACTGACAGAACTTTCAATACTTTCTCTTCATATCTATCATTCTAGCAAAAAAACATTAATGTGCACTCTTGGTGCCTCATGGTGATGAGCGAACATCTCCTTCTACATGACAAAACTGGTTTTATTACTATGAAATTCGAAGCTATTTCAACCAAAATTCCAGCTCTGCCATAAAGAACCGAATTTCGTAATTGCAAAAAAAAAGTTTGTTTGTTTGACAGCGTTCGGTAAACATTTGAGTAAACCGATGTTCGGTTATTGCTGATTGGATTTTTTTTTGTCAACCGAGTTTTTCGGTAAATTTGACAGATAGCTAGAGAGTGAAAAAATTTGGCAGGCATTTTTGTGTATCTCATTTCATTCGAGTACAATTTTTATTATGTAAAGTCCTTTCATATCAACAAATTTCATTATTTTGCAGACATGTCAGGAAGCGATTTGAATCTGGATGAAAATATATGGAACGAAATATTGATGAAAATATGGCATAAGCCTAGTGGCCACCATGTGAAAACATTTTTTGCTCTCCAGAATAATCATGGTGTGGTTTCATTGACTAAAGGGTGTCCCGATCAAAATTTGGTCAAACAGTAATGTGTGGGAGTCGATTAAAGTTTTTATTAATAAGTCAAACTCATTTTTCTTTTTCAAGTTCAGTTAATACAGAATACAGGAGAAATATTCAGCTAAGCTTCCTTTTTACCGAATGCGAATTGCTGGGACTTTCGTTTAACACCTGCCATACGATTTTGTGCAGTCCCCTTGTCCACTTTATTCGCCGCAGAACGCCAGTTTGCCTTTAACTGTTTCTCGCTCACAACAGCTTTTTGAGTCTTCTTAAGGTTCCGCTTGACGATGGCCCAATATTGTTCAATTGGGCGGAGCTCTGGCGTGTTGGGAGAGTTCTTGTCCTTGGGCAACACTTGAACGTTGTTGGCAGCATGCCACTCCATGGTCATTTTTCCCGTAATGGCAGGATACCAAATCCGGCCAGAATAGAACGGAACAATAGTGTCGCTTCAGGAGAGGCAGTAGAGGTTTTTGTAGGCACTCGCTCAGATAAATTTCCTGGTTGACGATTGCGGTCGCAATGTAAACGTTGCTCTTCCAGCCACAGGTACAGATGGCCTGCCACGCCAGATATTTCTTCACGAACTTTGACAGTTTAATGTGCTTGAAGATATCTGCCACCCTTCCCGGTCCGGTTTCCGTATAAAAATCCAGTCCAAGAAGCTGTTCAACGTGTTTTGTTTACCGTCGGGAGTTGGAGTTACCACTTTCTTGTAAGTTAACATTCCAGTTCCCTTTTTAGCTCTATTCACGGTTGAAGGCGCCACTCCCAGCTTCTTTGCGACATCTCGGACGGAGAGGTTAGGGTTCCGCTCGAAACAGCGGGAAACTCTTTTTGTCGTCGCTGTGGCCTCCGGCATTAGATATCCCCCTCGATCCAGCATTCCTGGCTGTCGACAAACGTTCACCGAACACTTTTAATACGTTGGTAATAGTTGATTTAGTGACATGCAACAATTTCGCCAACTTGGCGTGAGAGTAGTTTGAATTTTCGCCATGCACGTGAAAAATTTTGATGCGTTGCTCCTCTTCCTGCGACGACATTTTGATAACTGAAGTGCTAATCTCAAAATCAAAATAGAGACATGATGCTACACGCACACATCTGCAAAATGAGGGTGTGCAAATTTTTGAATTCACGATGAAAGGAAATGCGTCACGTTGAAGTCGGCCAAATTTTGATCTAAACACCCTTTAAGAGTAACCAAACAATGTTACTGCAATACACAACACAGAAAAGGTTTTTTCAACTGCTTCAAATGATGTTTCCTAAGCAAAGCCTCCCAAGCAAAGGCTTATATTGATAACAAGTTTTAATTTCAGATTATGAGTGTTTGGTACCTAATATTTTATTATTTAGGCTGGATAAACAGCCAAAACAACAAAAGAGATAACAAACTTATATTCGTGGGATATCACAATATTGACTCGTTTTATTAAATATAATCGAGCTCATTTCGATAGCAAATTTTGTAATATGATAAAATTTTTTGAGATAATTTCAAATTATGTAGTGATTCTGGTGAGAAAGTCAATTTCATATCCATAACATGCTGGCAATATTCAGCATTCGTCTGCATACTGGTTGAATTCTGTAAGGTTCGTCAAAAATCGTCTTTAAAAATTGCTAACAGGTGATAACAAAATGTTTCAATGTTGATAAATAAATTTGTTACGCGATAGCAGGTGAGTTCAAAATAATATCTGAGTGACAAAACTTGTTACTTATTTGATACCAGTTTGATATTTTACTTTGCTAGAGCTCCGAGTCCTATTCTTAATATAAAGGGTGTACGGAATCGAATTACGACACACACAAATATTCGGCAAAATTCGCCCGTTCAACCAACTTTCAGGGAGTAAAATTAAACATGTTATGAACATTTTCCCATGTTTGTTTTATTCAATTTAAATTCCATATCCAAATGCACGAACCTACTTCTTTACACTGCTGTACACTGTGTCCTGTACAACATTTGGACCAATTTTTTTTGCGTAGCGATCCATTTTTTCTTCATATCCTCCTCCGATTTCACTTCCTTAGGATGCTTCCGAAGTGCCTGCTTCATGATGGCCCAATACTTTTCAATTGGCCGCAGTTCCGGAGCGTTTGGGGGGTTGAGATGCTTCGGCACGAAATTGACCTCCTTAGCCTTGTACCATTCCAAAACCTCTTTCGAGTAATGGCACGAGGTTAAATCCGGCCAGAAAATCGTAGGACCATCGCGTGACCTCAGAAGAGGAAGTAGACGCTTTTGGAGGCATTCCTTCAGGTACACCAGCCCATTGACCGTTCCAGTTGTCACGAATGAGGTTCTCCGCTTTCCACACTAGCAAATTGCTTCCCAAATCATATATTTTTTGGCAAACTTTGACATCTTCTGCTTCCATCGAATTTATGATGAGCAGTGAAAAACTGGAGCCCAGGGAGCTGTTACATTCGTCTCATCATCCATAACGAGGCAACGAGGCAACGTGGTTTCGTCAATATCTAGGTGTAGAGCTTCCGTGCACGTGTTTTACCCATCGTATTCTGCCGTTCATCGCCATTAGGCGCCTTTTGGACTTTGTACGTGTGCAGTCCTTCACGTTTTTTCGCATCTTGCTCGAAAGTTTTGGTTAGATTCAGTTTCTTCGCCACATCTCGAACTGAACTGTTGGGATTCCTCTTGAAAGCTTGAACTACCCGCTTGTGATCCTTAACACTATACGGAGATCAATTTTTGCCACATTTTCTCTTCCTGCTGATGGCACGATGAGAAAGATTTGGATTTTGGAGGTACGTGCGCAAAATTTCTTTGCGTCGCTGCTGTTCTTCCCACTTCATCTTCGCAACGATTGCACATCTGCTAGTGAAGCTTACAAAGCGTAGACAAATACACATTGAACGAATTCCACCCAAAATTTCAATAGAAAATACCCAACGGGTAAATGGTTACAGCCATTTAAAAGTGGTGTAATTTGATTCCGTACAACCTTTACCTGCCTGTCATCGTCAGTCTTAACTAACACTTTCACTTCGAACAGTCAAATTATTACCTTGATCAAAACATTCACCAACATTTACGAAGATGTTGCAATTACAATCAGTTATTATACCATGAGGTATTTTGGTTATAACCCGCCAGTATCACAGCTGATGTTAGTGCCTTTATATAAACGTTCTACGACGTGGCAGTGAAAAAATGACTTTCGCTACCGGTCAAATTCTTGGTCTCACATGCAGCCTTATAGCATCAGATAGGCCTCTCACCATCGAGAAGGCGAAAAAATTGGCCAGAGAGAGGAAAATAGGTTCTCTTTTCTGAGATTTTTAACCGCTGAAGCGAATCACGTTTTAAGAGAAACTCAACTGAGTTTCTATAACTTTTTTTCAACAAACGAAATCACAGCATAGCATATGCGGTGATTAATTGCAGTAAACGGATTCATACACGTCCCGTTCCCAGATGGGTGCACTAGTCGGTCGTCTTTCTCTCATTCATCCCCGCTACATAACTTTCTTTAAAGAGCCAACCAAACGGCGCACTGACTGTCGTATTTATTTTTATTATTATATTCATATTGTTATGCAAATTAAAATCGAAGAAATGCTAAACGTCGTCGTTTGCTTTTACAACTTGTTGTCGTCTTTCTTCTCCCGTTTCCACGAAACGATTTCATCTCGTGGGAGACCGGTTCACTTGCAAGCTTGGTAGAAAATGGAGCAAAGCTTAATTTTCCAGAACCTCTCTTCAGCTCCAGCAATGATACTAGCAACAACAACCACCAACAGCAGCAAGCCATAATAATCGATCGGTTCGATCGGAGGAAAATTCGCTTTTAAAGTGTCACCATCTTGACGCTTCCCGTCGATAGATATTGGCGATAAAAGTGTCGGTAATGTGCCGTCGGCGCAGCCAGCCAGTCAACGACAACAAGTGCGCTTTAACGTCGTGGTCGGATGGGATTCTGCCAAAACGAGCAGCAGGCAATCGGAATTGTAAATGTGCCGGAAAATGGTTTACCATAACAGTAAAACCATTATCTAATGGGAAACAGCCATTATTAGGCGCGAGATGGTGCGAATCAAGATGATGTCGATAGTTAACGAACAGCCGTCCGATGGAGGCGCATGGCATTTTATGATCCCAGGGACAATGGAAGCAACCGAACTGACGACGACGACACCATTCCTTTGGAAAGCTGTCATCAAGCAGCTACTCTTCCATCAGTCACATGATCATCGCATTCGCGCACCCAGTTCCACGAATTCACCAACTCGCCACAGTTGGTGACACAGTGGAGTGGGGAGACAGACAATGTTTCCCACCGTACCGTCGTCAATATTCAATCGAAGCGAATCGCAACAACAAAAACTCGAACGCAACACACAATGCGAGCATAAATAAAGATGTCAGCATTCTGTAATTAACAATATAATAGAGATTTCGATACATGACACGAATTTCTAAGCAAACACAACACATTCCCTGCACAATAATAATCATGATCGTCACCCAACTCACCCCTTCCCATTCCGAGGCGAAGACGGCAGTGGCGGTGGCGGCTTTGGAGTGGGGGTAAACGCAAATAATAGCAATTCAGGAGAAGGCACAGTATAACTAATAAATAATTTTAATAAAGCAAAACAGTCACCCCATCTTCATGGCACCCGCACAGGCTTGGCTTGACTGCCGCACCACATTAGAATTGGAAGCCACCCGTATTCGAAGGGGGTCCTCTCTCTCTCACTCTTTATTCACCGCACAGAGGGGGCCAATAATAATAGTAATAATGGCAATAAGCTATAAATAATCAATGTATCAATATGTATATTAGCTGGTGTGCCGTGTCGGGTGTAAGTTTCTGTTTCGTGTATTGTCGCATATCGGCAGTCTCGGATCTTCGGAACGTTTAGCTGCCAGTTGGTCGAACTAGCCTTGAATCTCGGTCCATTTCACGGCGTTTAATTGCCACTGCAGATGTTCGTTGACAGGATGAATTTTTTTGAGAAAAATTAGCTCGATCCACGGTGAAATCAAAGCAACCAGGAACACAACATCCCGTAAACCACGCACTTAGAAGTCCGTTGACAAGTAAATAAAACGCTTTGTAATTTTGTTTCATTTTTTATCTCTCTCTCCAGAAGCCACTTTACACTTTCTGGTGGAAATGACTGTTGAACCGTCCGCTGCCATCGTCGACGTGGTTTGTACCCGAGTTTGTCTGGCTGTGCTTCTGGAGGAACATTTTTATTATTTATGATAATTTGAAAATTATTCAACAACAAGAACTACAACAGCCAGAAACCAACAGTCCCACAGAGCAAGGAGCAGCGTTTCTGGAAATTTGTATCCTTCTCGCACTCACTTTCTTTCGGTCCCCTCATTCATAATCTCGCGCCGGCTGCGCGTCTCGAAGACCGTGATCTCGCCTCGGCAGGAACATCTCCATATCTTTATTTCTTATTCAACGCCCGGTCGCTGCCAGGCGGAACGACACAGACAATGCTGCGGCCAACCGGTAGCAACCGAAAAAAAAAACGACCGACCATGCTCTCCTGTGCCCGTGTCCGAGTTCGGGAGAGATATCAGATTTTGATTAATATTTAAATAATTTCTACATCTTGTGTTTCTGCTTCTGCGGTTTTCGCGCGCGCGCGTCTTCCTCCTCCTTCTGATTCGCAGCGCAAAACTACCGCCACCCATCCGCTGCTTGAGGAGATGCGGGGTTTGCGCGAAATTCCTGTACGAATTCGAACGACAAGGATCGGATCGGAACATGAATGTGGCTCCTCGGGAAGAACAGGGCCAAAACGATGCAATTTTGTGTGTTGCTATTTCGAGAATGCTTGTTTACAAGCAGAAGAATGTTAATATCTGCCGATAAATCGTCGATTATCGGGCTGGATTTTTCGGTTGTTTTATTGGAAATCGGGAGAATTTATAGGGAATGGGTTACATTTGTTTCCCCGAGCGGGACAGGTTACTAGCGGATGGAATTTGCAAAAGTGTATCCGATTTCTGGCTGCGAGAGGTGGGATCAGGTAGTTTCAGGGTTTGCAGTTTGGTTTAGGTTGAATTTTGCATCTATGGAAGTTAGAAGATAATGAGTATTACGAGTGATGCAATCTTTGTTGCACGTACATGTTTTGAGACTCAAAGATAAAAATAACTCGATTGTATGTTCTATTTGATGCATTATGAAACACTAACTTGAAACCCAAAACTAAATACTGACACATTCAAAGTTACGTTCTGAATGCCAAATTTACAATAGCATCTAGAATATATTTGGTAATCACAAATCTAAGTCCACATAGCGTTAAAAAATAGTCACTATAGACTGAATACTGGGATTTGAGTACCTTAAATTCACATGATCGTCCTAGGTTTTAATAACATCAAAACAATATTTAATGCAGTCAGTTTCACGCGCTACGACCAGTTACATGATCGAATGCACTGTTTTCCCTAACAGATTACAAAACGAGTGCTGCAGGTTGCATACTCTGCATAACTGATTGAATTTCATTGATCATGAAAATAGTTCCCGAAAATCAAAGGTGAAGTCTTGAAATCAGTTACAATTGGGGGTAAATGTTTTCAGATTCAACTTTTTCAGTGAATCAAGGCTGCGAAGTGTAACATTTGCATTAATAAATATGGACAAAAAATGCCGATTTTTCATCCCGCACTGACGAAACTACCCATGCAGCACCAATCATAGTAACCCATGAGTTAGCAGACAGCTCTATCAGTCGAACTCTAACCGCGATGGCAAAAACAGTGAAACAACTCCGTTCAGGAGTTCAAAGAACGGCACCCCGCCTCTTTTTGGACGCCGGAAACGCCCGTTCCGGCATCTACAACATCTTGGCACTATTAGACAACAATCAGAGCATCGAAAAAAAAAGTCCGGTTCCGGACGACCGACGACCCTGACTGACAAGAAGCTCCAAAGGATGCTGAAGAGGAAGACCGAGGGAAAAGTGGCTACATCGCTGCGTGCGCTTGGCCGGGAGGTCGGTTCAACGGGTCAAACAGTGAAAAAGTACCTGGCGAACTTGAACATACATGGCAGGAAGCGGAAGTCGCGTCCACTGGTTTCGGAGCTGCAGGCAATGACGCAGCGGCAGCGGCTGAATAAGACGGTCAACTCGATTTTCCCGGCGAATCGCGACGTGGCGGTGGTGATGAACGACGGGACTTATCTCACCCTGGATGGCAACGACTGACAGGGCACTTCGTATTTTACTTCCCCCACGAAGGAAGTGAGCTCCGAGGTGAAGTTCATTTCACACACCAAGTTCCCCAAGAAGGTGCTGCTGTGGCTGACAATCAGCGAGAAGGGGATGTCAAAGCCGCTCTTCTTTCGCTCCGGACTGGCCGTGAACGGGGAAATTTATAGTACGAAACGCCTGCCGGAAGTTGCGTCGTTTATCAAGAAATACCATAAGGGCGAAGATGCGATGTTCTGGCCGGATCTTGCGTTAGCCCACTACTTGAAGCGATCGTTGGAGGAGATGGGCTGATAATATCGATTCGGATACCCAAGTCGGCGAACTCGCCCAACTTACCCCAGTTGCGTCCCATCGAGAGTTTCTGGGCCAACCTGAAGCGTAAGATCTACTCCAACAATTTTGTCGCAAAAACTGAGGAGGAATTGATAAATAAAACGATGAAAGAACTCAAAAACATGCCTACACGCTTGTTTTCGTCCGCCATTGCGAATGTCCCGTTTAACTGCCTACTACCTGTAGACATACGATGTGTTCGGAAGATTTAATCTTAAAACTATCTTTTGGTTTGAGTGATGACTAGCTGGGGTGGTTCTTTTGTGCTCACAATGAAAATTCTAACTTTATATTCTTATGATTTAAAGGCATTTTTTTCCTACAACATTGTAGGTCATTTTATTTAAAGCAACTTTTCCCCAAAAAATTTACTTCTTTCTCATCTACGTATCATTTTAAAACAGTTTTTCTAACATTCCTTAGGGTGGGTCTTCAAAACATAGTTTTATTGCTCTATTTTTTAAAGAGCAATTTGAATTTGATAACTTAGCAAACATGACTTTTAGGCATAAAATGACGTACATTTTGAAGTTCAAAAATAATTGCTAGCTACTGTTTAAAAAAAGTTATGGAGTTACTTCAATGTGTAAAAATTACGTTTTTTTCTAAAACATTGCAAAAGTTTGCAAAAACAGACCGCGTAGACTTAAAGCTCAAACTTCAAACTTTGGGAGAAAAACGCATTTTAAAAGTGGTAGTTTTGCATTTTTCATCATAGCTTCCGATCAACAGCATCAACAATTACCATCACAATATGTAACAACGCGATTTTTTTTCATGGCAATGTTTATATATATAATAAATATTATATATCACTATCTTACGTAATGTATTAACATTTATATCACAGACAAACATACATTACACATTGATCATCACATTTTCCACTACAAACCATCGTTACTAAAAAAAACTATGTACATTGTAATGAGTGATAAAGCTGAACAGATGGCGGTAGTGTGCTTACGTCAAACTTAAGGGAATTGACTTTGCGTACATGTATATATTAACATCAATATTTCTGCATTCGTGTGCATGACCATTCACTAATTGCAATTTCGTTAATTGTAACGTCTTTTAATTGCAATTAAAGAGCAATTAACTGTCATATGCAAATGCAAAGCAGTAATCTGTCATTTAAGTCCCATTGACTCACGAGTTTTGACGTTGATTTGACAACTGTCAAATGTAGCAATGAACGAATGCCATTTGCGCATTGTTATGAAAATGTGTGGCAATGTACGAATGGTCACTGTACTATCATTTATATGTTTACGTAAATATAATTACCTTAATATATTTACATTTATCTATTTACATTGAAATATTTAGCTAATTATATTTTCATTTTATGTATATACTTCTGTATACATACATTCATATGTTTTCACTTCAATTTTTGTGTTAAACACTAACATTTTTATATTGATAAATTAACATTTTTCTATTTGTATTTGTATATTTACATTAATACTTGTTAAAAACTTTCTATTTTATGCATCTGACCGAAAACCTCATCTTCATAATCCAAGCATAATTCAGACCAATTGAACTCTAAAACTTGCTAGCAGCTAATGAAATCGTTTTGGACTGCTTTTTCTCTTCCTTGCTGATAAAATGCGATCTGAAGAGCCCGCTAAAATACATTAAAAAAAATATATATATATATATTTGCAGCTTTAGAGATAGTCCTTAACATTCCATAACATTACGTAAATTTGTAGATGTAAATATATAAATGTAAATATATTTATGAATGTAAATGAATAAACCTCTATACAAAACTATGATTATGTTAGTATACATAGATAAATGTAAATATATTGTTGTAAATAAGTAAATGTCAGTAAACAAATGTTTATTTGTTACAGTTTCTTCATCGATGACGCATTTAAAGGTCACTTCATATGTTCCTAAGTTCTTAGTATCGCCACTGGTGCAGCGCATAGTCGATTCCCTTAAGTTTTCCATTAGCACACTACCGCCATCTGTTCAGCTTTATCACCCATCGCAGTGTGCTCAACAGATGGCGCTAGTGTTTTAGTGACCATGATTTGTAGTGGAAAATGATCAACTTATAATGTCGGTTTGTCTGTGGTGTAAATGTTAATACATAACTTAAAATAGTGAAATATAACATGTAATATAAATATAACATTGTCATAAAAAAACACGTTGTTACGTATTTTGATGGTGATTGTTGATGCTGCTGATCGAAAATTATATAAAAAAATGCAAAACTTCCAATTTTTAAATGCGAGGGAACACACGATTTTGAATTGATTTTGTTGATGAAAGTTTGAACTTTGGGTCTACGTGTTCTGTTTTGCAAACATTTGAAAATAAGTGAGTTAAATGTCTTATTAAACGTATTGTTTTTACACTCCAACCTCTGTAAGTATTTTCAAACAAAAGCTAGCAATTATCTTTTGCCTTCACGTCATTCTATGCCCTAAAAGTTATGTTTCCAAAGTTTTCAAATTCAAATTGAAATTAAAAAAATAGAGCAATACAACTATTTTTTTTAAAACCCACCCTTGGAAAAGTTAGACAAACTTTTATGGAATAATAAGAAGATGAGATAGAAGTTAAGTTTATTCTGCAAAGTTTCTTTAAATTAAATGATCTTCAATTTTGTAGAAGAAAAAATCCCCTCTTAATCATAAGATTAAAATGTTAGAATTTTCATTGTGAACATAAAATGACCACCCTAGTCACTTCTCAAACCCATATAAATTTTTAGATTAAATCCACCCAAGACATCATGTTTCTAAAGCACAGAGCCCAGACATCTAGGCTTAAACATTTTTTTTCCCAATTTACTGTGTAAATGTTTAAAAGCAAACCGTTGGAAAATCAGCGCCGCCTTGTCTAGGTTTCACCAAACTAAAATTAACACACTATAAAATCACGCGCCAGCAGCATACGAATTACCAAAACAAGAGGAAACAATCTGTAATTTTAAAATGGCAGTTACAGAAATTTACACACGGAGGGCACTTTTGCTTGGATGTGTCTAAAGTTCGTAGTTTTCAATTTATTGTTTTTTGTCCGAAATTTGGGCATACGTTCCATAGTGCATGGGTGAGAACGGCTTTTCTGGAAAGATGACCAAACTTATCAAACTGGAGCCAGTGCTGTGTGAGAATATCGGGTGGATTATCGGGATCATTCGAATCCCGCAGGGAGCTTCGTCAAGGTGATAGAATCTGATGCCTGCTGTTCAACAATGCTCAACACTCGGGGCACGATTCTCAACAGATCCAGTCAATTTATCTGCTTTGCCGATTACGTGGACATAGTCGGTAGAAAATTTGGCAACATTTAGTTAGACCGATAGTCCTTTACGACCACGAAACAAGGACATTGCTCGTGGAGGACCAACGAGCCCGGGAGGTGTTGCATACGATCTACGATGGAGTTCAGATGGAAGACGGAACGTGGAGAAGACAAATGCACAACGAATTGCATCAGTTGCTAGGAGAATCTCCCATCGTCCACACTGCTAAATTCGGCATGCCGTAAGAATATCGGAGGATAGCCCGGTTAAAATTATGCTCGATAATGATCTGTTGGGCACAGGGATCAAGGCGAATCGATCGAGTAGAAGACGACCGGCGAACGTTTCCAAGATGAATCGAATAGAATGGAGACTTCTGTATACAGCAGGAGCCTTGGTCTGATTGGTATCACAAGGTTGGATTGGATTTGGGTTGGCATTCAATCGGATTGGATTTGGATTGATTTGATTGGATTTGGATTGTTCGATAGGATTTGGATTGGATTGGATTGATTTGGATTGGATTTGATTGATTGATTGGATTGGATTGATTGATTGATTTGATTGTATTTGATTGTATTTGGATTGATTTGGATTGATTTGGATTGGATTTGATTGGATTTGGATTGGATTTGGATTGATTTGGATTGATTGATTGATTTGATTGATTTGGATTGATTGGATTGATTTGGATTGGATTGGATTTGGATTGATTTGATTGGATTGATTGATTTGGATTGGATTGGATTGGATTTGATTGGATTTGGATTGGATTTGGATTGGATTTGGATTGGATTTGGATTGGATTCGGATTGGATTCGGATTGGATTTGGATTGGATTTGAATTGGATTTGGATTGAATAGGATTTGGATTGGATTTGGATTGCAATCGAATTGGAATCGGACTGGAATCAAATTGAATTTGAACTGCATTTAGACTTCATTTGGACTAGATTTGAATTGATTTGAATTGAATTTGAAATGGTTGGATTAGGATTTGAGTTTGATTTGGATTGGATCGATTTTGAATTGGATTTTCATTGGTTTTGGATTTCGAAACAACCTTTATTGATCTAATTAATAGATTTTCTATCAGAAATAAAAAATCAGTCCTCTTTTACACCAAAGTTTCAAAGGAAACATCTCCATCACTTGATTTACTTCCTCCGGTAGGCAACCATTCCGCAAAGTCATCCATATCTCCCGCAATATAATAATAGGTTCACATATCATTAAACGAACGGCAACCAAACAATATCGTTACGATCCATCGCCTAATCTGCGCACCATTCAAATGATAGTTAGCTCGGGTTTATTTATCCATTAGTTTTCCAGCACCGCTCAGACCGGGTAACGGTTCGTTCGTAGATAATCGTCTGCAGTCCATAATTTTCCGACTCACTGATAAGCGCATTGGAGCGGACCATCACCAACCAACAACAACCACCCCCAAGCCAGGCCCCGGCAGACGTTTTCGTATGGCAAAATTTACCTTCAACACTTGGCTTGGCTTGGCAAACATAGTGAGTGTAATAAACTTGCTAAATTTACGAGGCTGTACGAGCTGATAATTGGATGCGCGTCCCAGCAGACCACCTCTCCCATATCCATTGGTAGATATGCTGCAGCACAAGCCCAATCTCGCCGCCGCCTTCGTAAATGTACTCTCGGACAGCTTCAAGAGCATCATCGGCAGCTCAACGTTTTTATTGCGCTTTTCCGTTTGCATCTACCTGGTTTTATTGAATCTAATTGAGTGTTTATTTCATCAACTCAGTCGCTTCCCTTCGGAAACCTCCCACACCACCCACACCCGTTTCGAACTGAGCTGTGAGTGATCGGAAATGCAATTGTTTCTGTGCACTTTGCTGTGTGATTTACACTTGTTGCCGTTTGTGCAGGGAGCTCAATGATAAAAAACAATATTAATTTCGCTATTACACTTGAACACAGTTATTAATGTTTGTCCGTTTTTGTTTTGCCTCCGTCTGTGTGTGCAGAACAAGCACGCACCACTTTTTTGCAGCTCATTATCGAGTTGGGCGAAGCGTCGAACTGAATGCATAAAAATGTGCCCCGTCCAATAGGTGGCAAAGGGGGGAACTGCGAGCATGCCAATCGTAAATGCAACTCCTGATGCCTTGCTTTCCTCTTTATTTATGACAATCAATCAGTTCGGCAAACAGAACGAATCTCCCGCACACAGCTGACGGCTGTCAGTCACGCCTTCTCCGGTCTCCCGTTCCCAACATCTTGAAAAGGAAAAAGCTTGAAGGCTCTCAGATCAATAAATCGAATAAATTGTATTTGACAAATGTCTCGCTTCGATCGTCCCCAATATTTCTCGTGTCGTTTTTTCGCCTCGTACCTGAGCTTAATACATAACCAATGTCACCTCTTTGGCGCTGCTGCGGCGTCCGCGCCGCTCAATGGGGGGAAGTCACCGACGTCTTAATTCACAAATTTGACACACGTGTGAAAGCTTTCGGCCGCCACCGTCTCCGCCATCCGTCGCCATGTCGTCGTTGTCGTTGAATGGAGTAACGAGGCAAATTTGATGAACGCACCCCACGCGGCAAAGACGGCGAGCGGGCGGCAGGTTCGTTCCTTAGTCCCGTTGAGTTGAGTTATGGGCACAAATGCAGGATCCCACCGCGGTTTTTAAGCAGTCGTGTTTCATGCTGGGCGCTCTCACTAGCGCACTCGGTACCATTTCTTAAACCTTCTTTTTGCAGTGTACACACGCGGTTATCTGCTTTTCGCGATCATAACTCTATCAATCTTGTCGAATTTCTTCGATGTTTTTTTATTTGCGGAAAAGTTTTCGCCGATGGATGTATTTGAGTTGCTGGAGTGAATACGTTAGTAGCGTGGTTGAAGGTGGTGGTGGTTGACAGCTTCTTCTAGGAAGCATTTGGGTGTCATCGATTGGGTTTCTTTCGTTTGATCATAGAGTCAGGCTTGTGAAAAGGTTAACTCAAAACCTTTTCCAATGAGAGTTGCATTGAGTACAGTCGGTTAATTGGGACCGTAAACATCGAAACCGTAAAGATCAATACCCGCAGCTTATGGGATTTTCACTAATTGGGGGAAAAGAGGTCTATCTCTGTTGTTTCAAGTGATAAACATCTACAGTCTTCAACAGAATTGTTGTACGGGGTTGAACCAACAAATTCTTGTCAGTGTATTCCGATTTAACTGGGAATTTAACCGCTAGAGGCGCTTTACTTTCGAGTTACTAAATATGAGTGCTGTGACGCGTTGGGATAAAGGGTAGGGAGGATGGTACAAAACGGACTATTTAGGAAACATCGCGTAATAGTAGGGATTGGAAGCTGACATTTTGAAGGAAGTTATTGAGTATGGTGCATTACGATGTTTTCGTTGTAGATCAATAGTGATTTAATTTCAAAACGGTAATTTTTCATGAATTTTTAAACCTTTTTCAATTTGATCCCAAAACGACATCGCCTGTTTCATTGCTCTATATGCACCCCAAAATTGGGGTAAAACGCACCACAACCCTGATATATGATGTTCCACAATATTGGGATAGCATGCACCACTTGTAAGAGGTGAAAACACAGCTATAAAAAGTTACTCATTAGGGTTGTTACGTAAGGAGGTTGCCCTAAAACCAAGATTTTAATCACATCTCACACAATGACGTCGAAGGTTTACATTAAAGAGTGTCTGAAAAAACGGATTTTACTCTTCATTCGGCAACACAAGACCAACGTTATGTTTTGGCCGGATCTAGTCAACTGCCATTACTCTAAGGAGGTACTAGAATGGTATGCTGCAACCAATGTTAATTTCGTCGCCAAAGAGATCCTCCGAATTGCCTCCGAGATCCTCCGAATTGCCTCGAGATCCTCCGAAAAGAATCCTCCGAATTGCCCTGAGTTCAGACCGAGCGAAAAATATTGGGCAATTGTCACGCGAACGCTTCGAGGATGTGGTAAAGAAGTGACAAATGCACAACAAATGCGTTTAATGTGGAATAAGTTCGCCGGTACAGTGTCACCAGCGACTGTGTCAATCATGATGTCATGGATCACAAGTAAAGTGCGACAGTTCGTTCGAAACGGTGGAATGTCATGACTTGTTATATCTCGTTTGAAAGCTAAATAATCACCCTTTGTTTGACGTTTTCATCATCCGTGTATGTTGTTTAATTCTTGAGTTATGATCACTTCAATGGGTCCAAATTTACTTTGAATCGGGCTTTAATATCACAATATCAAAGAACACGTGATCCCGCTATGAAAGTCATAGGGCGAGATTTACAAAAACAAATTAAAGAACGCTTCTCTGCTCTGAGGAAGAAACATTTTGAAAATAATGTGTCAAAATTAGATCCGAGATTCAAAACCTCTCTGGAAACTCTCTAAAATCTTGAAAAAAAACTTAAAAGCCTATACCAGCGCTTAAGGAAGGTGATACAATTTTGCTCACAAATGCGGAAAAAGCTCAAAAACTTGTTAATCAGTTTAAGAGCTCCCATAATTTCAGTTTGGGACTTACTAGTCCTATTGAGGATTCGGTTTCCAGGGAGTATCTGAACATTTTCTCTTAAGAAAATATTTTTGATGATTCTTGGGGAAGTGATTTGGATGAAATAAAAACTATAACTAAAAATTTCAATAAATTAAAGCACCAGGTGATGATTGAATTTTATTAATCCTCATCAAAAACTCCCTGAGAGTACCTTGTATTTTTTGGTAAAACTTTTTAGCAGATGTTTTCATCTGGCATATTTTCCAGAAAAATGGAAAAATGCAAAAGTCGTTCCAATTTTGAAGCCAGACAAAAATCCGGCTCAACTTGATCGCAAGCAAGCCGTGCTTTGAAAATGACGTGTTTTGTTTTTGCTGCGTTATTTTCGCGGAAATAAAATTACAAATTAATCCTTTTTTCAACTAAAGTAAATGGTGAAATTATAGTTTCTCGAGTAATTTGCGTAGTGTTTTATGGTCGTGTTTCTTTAGATAGATTGTGCGTCGGTGGTTTTTTCCCCATTTTTTGTTTTTTAGTGCCCCGCTCCCGCATCCGGACGAACTTTCCAACATCAGAAAAGGAACATTGGTGTGGTCGTTTTATATTATCAAAAATATAAATTA
>JASCZW010003572.1:0-87211 GCA_034211315.2 Aedes japonicus
GGGTCAAGCGTACGGCCCGGCAATTCGGATTTGGAAAAGCGGAAGCCTAACTGAATATTTTTCCTGAATTTTATACTAACTGAACTTGAAAAAGAAATTTAATTTGATTTTTTAAATAAACTATTTCACCGATTTACACGCGTTTTCCCTTGACCAAATTTTGACCGTATCACCCTTTAAACATAGCACATAGTATTGTGGTGTCATAATGCTATTTATGGGTTGGCATATGTTATTGAATGGATACACATAATATGAATGAGAATATTGTCTGTGCGAAGCTATGTGATGTTTTAATAAATTATAATATTATGCCTTGGCTTAGTATACGAATCTCTTCGTTAACTTCTTCAGATATCATCGTCGTAAGATTAAATGATTTGGCCGAGAGAATTTAGGAGTCGGGGAAAAGAGGAAACACTTCGGAAAACTGTCCGATAGCACAAGACTGAATTCACGTGTTCTTACTTTCTTACTCATAATAGATCATTGCACCATGGCATAATCAATGCAGTTTTGACAGTTCAAGGAGCTTGTTTACGTGAACTTATAATACTTTCAGCAAGATCGGTTTGAGATTTTACGCTCTAAATTTATTGCGATTGAAATTAAATTGCAGGAAAACAGACACCAGTGCGTATTTTTACATCATTTCCTGAATGTAAACGTACAGAATCCTGAAAAAATCTATGAAAATTTTCGATCGAGCAAATTCTTACACCATGTATACAAGCTCCCTGAACTGTAAAAAAAGTGAGGTCAATACATTCGGTGCAATGATCTATGGAAGAGACAAGGATTTTATAAGATGGGAGAGTGCAACAATCCCGCTATCATTGTACTCAATTTTTGAGTACAATTGGTACCATCTCTTTTTCTCTCACAGAAAAAAATTGAGTTGATCCACTTTTAACGAAAATTGAGTAACATTTCCGATGAGAAAAAGAGATAGTATACAATTGTACTAAAAATTGAGTAAAATGGAAATGGGAGTGAAGGTTATTAGTGTCAAGATTATTATAGTTAGCAAGGTTTGTGTACAAAGGCAACAGTCAGTTCATTTCTTGGTTATGGAGATTTTCAGAATCGGGCTGGTTCATCTCTTGTCGTTGTCACTCAAACACCTGTTTTGGCTATTTTCGTAACTTTTCCAGCGATGGACATTGGCACAGGCGTGAAAGGTATGAATGTTAACCACTGCGTCGGTATCAACCCATCTTTGGATTCAAAAATTCACCAGTAATTCAGTAAGTTCAACATCCGGTTGTCTGTGTTCTTCTCACACACTAAAAAACTCTTTCTGACACTGGACGACGCAACGAAAGAGAACGCTCTAGCGAATGATGAAGTTTTCATCACATCATAAGAATCAGTCGTTGTCGTGATTCAACCGTCCATCATTTGCAACGTTCTTGGTTTGACCAAAGGATGTCACGTACTAGTTCGTGTTTCGGAAAGCCAATGTCGTGGTTCGCAGAAAAACTCAGCGCATAACCGTTGTTGAATTTCTAATGGATTGAGGTGAAAGTGATGCCAAAAAAGTGCCATTAATTAGGGAAGGGCTATTTAATGCACGAATTGTTTGAAGAAGATTCCATGATGGTGCATAAACATTTCAGCGAACTAAAATGTGGTAATGAGCCATCGACTTAGACTTCAAAATCCTCCATTAACTTTTTAAAAAGACCAAAACTATTGTTTACGTGCAAAAGCAATTCGGGCTTCGAAAGTCGTCCGAACACCAATTAAGAACAACGGACGATGAATTCTAATTTCATCGCGCTAACCATAATCGACTCGTTCACTGAAGCATATTTCCGATTATGCTTTACTGTAAAACTGACAGCAAAGATTTTCATGTTGAGTGAAACGCTGGTAGATTGTAGGAAGAGGAAACATTGAAGACGGTCAATGGGAGGAAAAGGTCGGCGCGATAAGAAAATTATTTACAACTTGGCTTGGCTGTCGTCGTCGTCGTCGTCGTCGTCGTCGTCGCTGCCACTCCACGTCTTGTAAGGCTCTTAAAACGCTTTCATGCGACAACGACTGATGACAGCCTGAGAAAAGTGCCATCCATTTCCGGCTAGATGGTTTCTTCGTTTTCTTTGCTCGTGTTGAACTATTACAATATTAAAACTACGACTAAAGATGGCGAGAAAACGGGGAAAAGTGCATCGAAAATCGAGCGGTGATAATTCCTTTTTCCCAGGAAATTTGCTTTGAAATTTTTTTCTTTTGTTTTCAATTGGTCTTTCCTACAAGAATCGTTGGCTCGAGGGATGGATGAAATTAAAACTAAAGTAAAAGGGGAAAATGTAATTGAAAATGTAAACCAACACTTCACTTCAATTTGACGCGATTCCGCTCAACGAATTAACGGATTAACAGGCCCAAGTTGGGATGCACTTGTCGAAGCAATACCCTCGACACTTTTAATTATTGTTTGTTTCCCTTTGTAGATTGATAGCTAATTAGTGCAATCAATCGATTTCTGCCGCAATGATTGGAAACATCTCCTATTGGAAAAATACATAATTGATCGTTGGTAATACGTGACTGCTGTAAATATTTACGACCAGTTGTCAGAAGTGTTGGCAATGGGCAAATGTTTGTACAATTAAGAGGTGGAACAATTAAAAAAAGGTCAATCATCATTTAGTGCCCACTTATAATGTAATTATGTAGAGCATTAAATTTTACTTCGTTTTAAAGTTCAATGGTTTGAAAATACAGGATTTTTATTTTATTATTACCTGCACCTGGTGCGAGTGCTTCTCCGCTTGCAACTAAATTAATGAAAATTTAATAGAACTTGCGCATTCAGGGATGTTTTTCGGAAAGAGTTTTTTCTTGCCTGAACGGGGCTCAAACTTCTATGCCAATCTTCCAACTCGTTACCCGTGGCATACTCGAGAAATAAACATGTTGTATATTGAGATGCGAGATGAGAGCTCCCCCTTTTAGAAAGGAGAGGGGTCTTGGACCACCATACAAACCTGTCTTGCCTTCAAAAATCCTCACATGTCAAATTTGGTTCCATTTGCTTGATTAGTTCTCGAGTTATACAGAAATATGTGTTTCATTTGCATGGTAAACCCCTGCCTTAGAGGGGAGGGGTTTCAAATCATCATAGGAACCTTTTACAGCTATTTTTTTCGCGCCGATCGGTTCAGTCGTTTCCGAGTCTATAAGGGCCAGACAATTGACAGACAGATATTCATTTTTATATATATGGTCCAATGGTGTCATATAGTGCTTTAATGTTAAACATTCGTGTGTAAGAAAAAAGGACGGGGAGCACGACGGTTATTGCTATCTCTTATACCATGGTCAAAAGTGAGGTTAGCTCTTATCGTGCAATAGGTATAGAAATCCTGCCTCAAAAACCCCCACACGCCAAATTTGATTCCATTTGCTTGATTGATTATCGAGCTAGGTAGAAATTTGTGTTTCATTAGAATAAGAGCCCCCCTTCAAAAGAAGCAAGAGTGCAAATACTTATACATGCTAAATTTGATTCCATTTGCTTGACTAGTTTTCGAGTTATATAAAAATTTATGTATGAGAACCCCCGCTTTTTAGAAGAAGAGGAAGAAGGGGTCTCAAACGACCATACAAACATATCTTGCCTTCTAAAACAGCCACATCCCAAATTTAGTTCCATTTGTTTAATTAGCTCTCGAGTTATGTAGATATTTGTACCTTTCAATGATGTAAGGGGTCTGAAATCACAATACGAACATTTCTTGCATTTAAACATCTCCACATGTCAACTTTGCCTTCAAAAATCTGTGCCTGCTAAATTTGGTTCCATTTGCTTGATTTGTTAGCGAATTATGCAGAAATATATTTTTCATTTGCATTAGAGCCCTCCCCTCCAGAATAAGGAGGGGTCACAAACGACCATACAAACATTTCTTCCCTTTGAACATCTCCACATGCCAAATTTGGTTCCATTTGCTTGATTACTTCTCGAGTTATGCAAAAATGTGTGTTTCATTTTTAGGGAAGCCACTCTCCCCCTGCCAGAAAAAGGAGGTCTCGATCTACCTTACAAAAATTTCTTTGGTTTGGAATTTGGTCCCATTTGCTTGATTAGTTCTCGAGTTATGCAGAAATTTGTGTTTCATCTGTATGGGAGCCCCCCTTTACAGAGGAGGGAGGGGTCTCGAAAATCTTATAATTCTAGATTTATGATTGGATTGATCAATCTTGTGGTACATTTGAGGAGTTTCCCTCCTTTTTAACAAATTCCATGTTTCGGGAGTTCAACCAAGCAATGGTATTTTTTAAGGTTTGCAAGGATGCAAGGCAGAGACCGAAATTTTCGCCTACTTTAGAAGAGAAACGTCCTTTTTCACCCGCTTGGAGAAACAGATGAGAATGTGAGAAGCGAGAGACTATTTTACGCTCACAGCAGTTTTCGCGAGAAAAGCAACGGCGATTTAGAATTTTCGGAGAGCATTAGTAGCTGATAAATCGTTTCTTTTTCAGTGAATCCTAGATGCCGATATTTATTTTTCACTTACTTTATGATACCTGAAAATGCACCAGTCTTCATGCTTGTTTTATTCTGACATCATCATTCTATAAAGATGGTACATGGCGGTAACACAATGTGCACCGGCTTGGCCTTATTTTCGAGCTTTGCTTCTCGTATGCGATCTATAGGTAGCATGTTTTCAGTGAAAAATGTGACATGAGAAAATATTTTCATTGAATTATGGAGAGAGATATTTTCACAGATGCAAAAGAGAGGACAATGAATTATCGGCGAAAAAGGAGAGATGAAAATGTAAACTGTTCGCTTCTCATCGACAACCTGCTTGAGAGAGAGCATGGTTTTCACCCAGCTGAGTGAGAATTTCGATCTCTCATGCAAGGTTATGCCAGAACACAATTTTGTTGTTTTTGTGATGCTTTTGAATAAAATCAACCAATTTTGGAAAACTGTTTATTTTCGGTATATACGTCTGTAGAAACAGACGTAAAACCCTTGCTTGTGAAACTTTTTTAAATTTGATAATATGCTTTCGCTTACTTTTGACTCTTAACTTAATTTGTTTATCTGTTATATTTAATTCATACAATTTGACTTTTTATTTGTAAACTAATTTAAATTCTAAGGTTTAAACACGCTTTTTTCTGCACGGATTCCTTAATTAACGTGGATCTTTTTAACACGGTTTTTGCCAATTCATGTAAAAAAAACCGTGCTCTTTCCATAATCCGTGTAATAAAAAACTGCGGTAAGGGGTCATCTATAAGTTGCGTTACCCAATCAGGGAGGGGGGGGCGGGTGGATTGTTACGTGACTTTTATTTTCGTTTTAAATTAACTTCAAAACGTAACAAAAATCAGATCTACTGAAATCAATTAGTGACATGGCACTGCACGATTTAGCAGCTCAAGTAAAACGACAGTTCGAAAGCGTCAGAAGCATCAAAACACTGAACGAGCTCACATTGGCCCTACATGAACAAGGATTTCGTCTTAGTAGATCTGCTACTTACCTTAGATTACTACCTCGTCGATTTAATACAACAGAGGAAAAAATGCACGATAAAACGGTACCAATAAAATTGCTTCGTGCGAGTAATGCAAAGATGGTCGATTTTGTACCGCCGCCATCAGATCTCTTGAACAGATGACGCCATTAGTTAGACCAGATGAAGTTGCTTTTCACCAGATGAAGTTGGACCAGATGCTAGTGCTTTTCTGTTACAGCTGGTATAGAGGTGAAACACAACGCATTAGGGCAACCAGAAGCTGTTTGCTCCTCAGCTCCCACTTATATTGCCATTCGATCGGAAAGCAGTCCTCGTCGACTGCTTACTCACATGCTGTTGACTTCAAGCGTCTATTAGAATTGTAGGAATTCGATTCGATTATGAAAAAGGGTGGTCTGGTAAAGCCTCTAGTCATCATCATAGTCGATGGTGATCCAGAGGAAAATCCGCGATACGGAAAAGTTATACAGTAAGCTGTTCATAACGTTTTGGAACATAATTTGGTTGCGTGGAAAGGAGAATGGCATCTTTTAGCAAAGAGTTAGCTGGTCTAATCATTCCTCACGATCATTATGGATCGCACTTGGATGAACAACTTCGCACTATAGACGAGGACCTGGAAAAAAGAACTATATGTTTGAACTACATGAAGATTTTTGCAACCACCAATTCCGTTAGTACAATCATCTGGGGAGCTGAAAGGTGCTATCAGAGATCAAATTCAATTCTTTCCATCGGTATTTGTACTGAACTCAATCGATCTATGCAAAATTTTGCCTAAAGTTAGGTCTGGTCTCAAGCTTCTTCCATACGATCCCTATTGTCCATCGCTTAAAAGTTTATTGAAAGACAGAGTGTGTGTCTTTTGCGGACTTTATTTCGCATCCCAAGTTATGTTGAAAGAACATAAGAAAGTGCACAAAATAACTCAAGCCAAAAAGAAGGTCCTTCCGAAGCGGATTTCTGCAAAACGTCAGCAATAAGTGCAAGTAGTCGATCTGACGAGTTTGAATGGATGGATGAAAATGAAATGGATATGAAGCATCGGTCGGCGAGCCGGAGGTTGTTGAATCACATCCGGTCAAAAGTTGCTGTGGATCGAAGAGGAATAATTCTGGAGGGAGAGATTTTCTTCTTTTTTTTGTAAATATTTTAGTTTTGAAAAAATATAAGCTAATAAAATATATATATTTGAAAGTTGAATCACAAAATGATTTTTTGTTTTGCTTAGAAGAAGATGGGGGGGGGGGGGGGGTATCGTAGCTAATGGATAGTGTGACGTAGCTAATGGATGCCCCTAACATGCTTAGGCTTTTGCAATGAAACACACTTAGTCAACAAGTGGAATGTAAAGCCAAATTTTGGATAAGATATTTTGAACAACTCTACCGAAGGCTTTCCATCTTATCAAAACCACGAGATAGAACAAGTTGAAAATGCTCAATTTTGCATGCTCACTAGTGCCACGTAGCGGTGGAATTTCGAACAGATGGCCCTATTGAATGCCTAATTTTGAATCGTGCGATTGATTGATTCGAGAATCGTGCGAGTGGCAGGAAGATGTTCATCAATAACGAGTCGTGCTGTACGTAAGAGCTTGAATCTTAAGACATCCGAAAGAATTATTCGGCTGCAAAAATCAGGATTGAAGAGCAAGTATGCAAGTCATTTTCCTCCAATTGGAAACGTCGACAAAAACAAACGATTAAAATTTGGTCACAAGTATGCTGAAATGCCCGTTGGATTCTAGTAACAAGTGGTGTGGTCTGGCGAGAGGAAATTTGAATTGTTTGGCAAGAAATAGCGTCCTCGTGTTGGGATGAACTCATAAGAACGCTTAATGGAGCAAAACTTACAGAAGACTATGAAGCTTGGTGGAGGAAGCATTATGGTGTGATGGAGCATTGCGTGGTCTAGCTTAGAGAACTTCGTGCAAATCGAAGGCATGCTGACCCCAATCACCAGACCTCAACCTGTAACAGTGCGCTGACCTGCCCTGGCTAAAAAGGCAGCTTAAGCGCCACTCTCCTAGGAGAGACTGCCCGTCAGTTGAATTGCTCAACTATTAAAATGCATGGACTCAATGATCTGGTAAGCCTGGCACGGTTGCGGATGTGAAAGCGAGAGACAGCCAAATCTCTTATTTCGACTTATCGCTTCACGAAAAGATATCTGTTTTCATCCAAAATGTCACGACCGATAACTAAGCAGGAATGGGGAGCTCCGCGGAATATCAAAAACGGAAACTTCAGGTAAACTACAAAAACGGATAATCCATACTCAACACGATGCAACATCTTGGGGATAACGTAACGGAAAAGATCTCTTCCTACGAAACTGCTGGATTTCAACTTCATCTTTATTCTACTACCCTATTCTCCAGCTCCTAACATCTTACTCTCATCTTGACACTCTCTTCTTGCGGGACTTTTCTCATACCGTACGGGTAAAGTGAATGGCCATTACACTAGTGAACATACCCGTGCACAGGGTTTCTGATGCTGTGAGATGAGGTGACGGGAATGCTGTCGGTAAAACTGGGTCGGGTTTAGTGCTTCCACATAACAGGGTTGGTGGAGACTGTTGCGATCGGTTGATTGCTGGTCGGAAACGTAGCATATGGAGACGACTGGTACGGGCCACGGAGGTAACGGCACGTGACAGTCGGGCGTTCGGGTTGACTTCTGCCCGTTTCGTTGCGGAACGTAGAAAAGGATATTTGCTCCGGTTCTCGAGATCCAGACAAAACGCACTCCATCACTACTCTGACAGTTCGACGGAAGATTACTCGTTCAAGACTCTCCGCCTGTTGAACAGGCCTGCTGTTCAACAAAGGTTATGTAAGTTCATATATTCAATACCACCTCTTTTTTGCATACCTTTGTAGTGTTCCAATTCTTGCAGAACAATATTTTTTAAATAAATTCTCAGCTAACTAACTATATCACTTTAATTACTTCCTATTTAATGTGAAGCAATGAGGAAAAGATACTAAGAGATTCTTCCACTATATAATCACATTTCTCACCACTAGGAAATATTTTAAAGAACACTTATTCGGTGCGTTCTGCTCACCAACCGCTCCGCAAATGAAATGACCGAGAAAATTCCAAGTTTTTATGAGATCAGTCTCTAGATCTTTCTTTTGTATGCCAAGTGGCTGCTTCAACGAACTTCCGCGTAAAGGTACGTTTGGCGTAAAATGGCGTTTTGAGCCATGCAACAATTAATTAG
The DNA here is from genome assembly GCA_034211315.2 of Aedes japonicus. Taxonomy (NCBI): domain Eukaryota; kingdom Metazoa; phylum Arthropoda; class Insecta; order Diptera; family Culicidae; genus Aedes; species Aedes japonicus. The sequence goes on from JASCZW010003572.1 coordinate 8,745, forward strand.
GATGTAGCTTACGAGACCATTTCGTCCTGCCCGTAATTATTTTTTTCCGGGAGCAATACTTTTTCGTTTGAACTGACTCAAATCTACTGGTAGTTATTTTTCTTTCATTTGCCAAACAAATGAAGTAAGTTACAAACCCTATCGAAAATTTGTCGATTTTGAATTGACAGGTTCATAAAAATGAAGTGACGAACAAAACCAAACTGTTCACATCTTCAGATGAAGCCTGGCAACATTGATGAAGCATCCTTCATAACCTCGTCGAAAGTATGCCAAGACGTCTACTATCAGTGATTCAGGCGAAAGGTGGGCGTATTAGATACTGAAATCTTATTTTACTATGTTTTCAATTACAATTCTTCCTTAAGCTCATTTTCTTCTTCCAATCAATACCAGAAAGAGTTCAATAAATGATAACATATAGACTAAAACGAATATATGTTAACATTTATTGAATTTTCAGTTCTCAGCCTCCAAGTTGACGGTAGGAAAAAAAGTAGGAAAAAATAACTAGCGAATATCTTTTATCTTCAAATGTGCGTCATTTCATGCCCTAAAAGTCATTTTACACAGTTTTTCAATCCAAATTTAAATTAAAAAATGTCGTAATATTTGGCCTTTTGTACCACAACGCGCTGCTTTCTTCTGCTTCTTCTTCTTGTTCTTCTTCTCTTTCTTCTAGTATTAAGGTGGTTTTCAGCCTAAGACTGGAGCATCACAAGAGGGAGGCACCTCCACCCTACATATCACAATCAACAACACATGAAACGGGACCAAGGGCGCCACTTCCCTTCTGAAGGAAAACGTGAACAGAAATTTTATTGCGGCTAAAAAAATCTCATCAATCTCGACTCCAAATCCAAATCCAATCCAAATCAATCCAAATCAATCCAAATCCAATCCAAATCAATCCAAATCCAATCCAAATCAATCAAATCAATCAAATCAATCCAAATCAATCCAAATCCAATCCAAATCAATCCAAATCCAATCCAAATCAATCCAAATCAATCCAAATCCAATCCAAATCAATCCAAATCAATCAAATCAATCCAAATCCAATCAAATCCAATCCAAATCCAATCAAATCCAATCCAAATCAATCAAATCCAATCCATATCAATCCAAATCCAATCCAAATCAATCCAAATCCAATCCAAATCAATCCAAATCCAATCCAAATCCAATCCAAATCCAATCCAAATCCAATCCAAATCCAATCCAAATCCAATCCAAATCCAATCGAAGATATAATGAAACTGATTCTTATCGTGGTTCCTAATGAAGCATAGCTTTGCAGTTTTCTCGATTCTTAAACAGTGGGAAAACAAAATCTGTCATTGTAATACTTACCACCAGTGTCAATTAGTTTAACACACTCCACAAGATTATCTCCTAGTGACTCCATTATAAAGATTAAACCCGTCTATTCAATAACACCAACCCCCAGATAGAAACATTCCTCACTCATCGTCTCCTCAATGCTGTCCGCTTTAAATCAATCGCCTATCGCTGGAGCTGTCATTCGTTGAAAAGGGTGCAAAAGTTTATCAAAACCTTATCACTTTCACCTATCTCTCAATCCAGAGGGGAAAACACAGAGCGAGAGTGTGTGAAGGAGCCATTTCCTACTGACGGATGCTAGCTGCTATACGTAACACTGCGTCCCAATTTCAGCATTCCAGAACGTGCCTTCCTGTCAGACAACTGCCTGGCTTGCTGAAGTTCATACACGTGTTGCTGAGGCCCTGCGGCAGGAGGCTTCCTCTTCCATCTTCAAGTCGCTTCGCATCGATATTTCTGTTAATATTAAATTTATTTTCCTTGCCTTCCAATTTCCAATTTCCGATGGCAGCAGGCATTTGTGAGATATGGAAAATATACGCACACATTACGTCAAAAATATAACGGTTGATGGGACTCGAGCTGGCAGTTTGAGTTTGGGCAATATTTGCGGGATGTTTGGTGTGAGCAAATAAACACAAATTATGAATATTAATTTAGAGTAGAATAAATTTCATCTCATTGCTCTATATGTGATTTTCTAGGGCCTCCCTTACAGGGTGCGGCAGAAAATAATGCGAATTTTTTTTCGATTTCTTTCAAATCCCATGTTCAACTAATTCAAGCAATAATATCCACATTTTCGAGTGCAGTTATCTTTATAAAGTCCTTTTAAACAAATTTATACAATGTGTCCTCCATTTTTATTAATAACATCCTCGAGCCGACGACGGAAGCCAGAGCATGCCTTTCAGATGTAGTCCTCCGACATTGACTGCCATGTGCGTGATATGGTTGACTTCTGGGTTTTCACACTAGGGTGTGGTGTTTTGCAGGCTCGTGCTTCAACATATGCCCAAATCGAATAATCCAACGGATTAAGATCTGGACTGCTAGGGGGCCACAAATCCTTCGGCCAAACCTGCATGTTATCGTTCAACCATTGTTGGGTTCGATTGGTCGTGTGCACGGCGCTCCATCCTGCTGTAGGACAACGTTTTGGTCCTCGGAGAAGTTGGCCTTCACCCAGGGAAGCACTTGGTCCTTTAAAATACCGATATACACTTCGGCATCAATGAAAACAGGCGGCATTTTCAAACCGTTGGATGCCACCTCCATTTTCTGCGGTGAAATGAACCGGCCCGTGCGGCTGTTGGCCACAGCATCGATGCTGAAATTTTTTTTTGTCGGAGAGCAGGATTATCATTTTTTCCTTCTTCAACAAGGAGAGCAATCTCTTGGAACGAGTCAATCGTAGTTTCTTGACCCGGTCCGTAATCAAGTGGAGTTTCACTCTGGCTCTGGAAGATGCATGCAAGTCTTCTTTGATGATTCTCCGCATGGATTTCTCCGAAATATTGGCTTCCTTTGCAAGTTTTCTTATGGAACGCACCAGGTTGTGAACAATTTTTGCAGGGACCGATTTGATCACGTTTGGCATGCGGGCAAAGCGTGGACGTTCGTTTTCCGGCTTCCGCTGCTAAGGACCATCCTGCAGGGACTTTTTTATGCGGTAAACTGTTGCCAAATGGCACCCTACTACCTTGGCAATCTCTTTCAGCTTCATCAGGGCGAGCAACAAATTGGTGATCACTTTCGTGAACATTTTGACGAACTTGCAATAAAACAAATAGAATTTTCGGATGCAGCACTTGAAAGTAAACATAAACAAGTACACTTTCGACAGACATTAGTCACTAGCTACACGAATTAACCCAATACTCAAGTTTGAACATTTTCGCATTATTTTCTGCCGCACCCTGTACTTCAGTTGGTATGGGCATAACTGCCGACCAAGAAAATTTTCAGGTTGGAAAATTCATCCACTTAGCCTGCATCTCAAGCTTTCAATTATTGATTCTAGAGCACTGAGTTGAAAGCTGGTAATAATCTGATTTTGATAAGCATTAAACGTGAATTTCAAAAATGGGAAGGCTGATTTAAATTTATTTCGTTCAACTGAGAATGATAACATCTTCAAATTCGATGGATTCGAAATATTGGAGCGACTCACTATTTCTTATTTTTACTTACCATGGCACTCCTGAGCCGGCAGTAAAATTATGTTTTCCTCGGTTCCAAGAATCTCGCGAGGTTTTGTGATTGAAATTTTAAACCGAACTGGTACGAGTAGAATCGGAACGCAATAATCGAAATTCAAATCATCAGCTACTCAGCTGAAATGCTATCGAAAGTCAGGTTTTAGCATCAGCGGAAAGCAACTTATTTAGTTAAAATGTCACAAAATGCTAAGATCACTCTCCTCACAGCCAGAAATTTTCGAGCTAAATTGGATAACAAATCTTAAATCAAGTTCAATCAAAGATATTTTTTCCCACCCCTAGCGAATGCCTTCTGCTTGGTCCAATTAGTTAGGCATACATTTTTAACGACTCGAAATGACTTTTGCATTGCTTTACAGTTTTTGCTGTGCCACGCAGTGAGTCCACTTTTCCCTTGCCCATCCCCCGCCTTGGGGACGCAACATACCGGGAGCTGAGAGAATCGTTTAACTTTAGTGTTTTTTCTGACATCGTCGTCGAACCGACGAGTGTAGGAGAAACTTTGACCATTCAGTCATTCTCAGTCTCCTCCTGTCGGTTTCGGACAGGTCAGTTTCACCGAGGGCTACAAAATGTTTACGGAAGCACACTTTGACTCACCTAGATTCCAGAGTCCATTGAAACAAGAGGACCGAGTTTTCTCCATGCACCAACAATTTCTGCAAACGAAGGTTTTGATTTGCATGTGAAGTACGTTGGGGCCAGCATTCCCGGCTAGTGACGGCTGGGACGGGTGTGAAAAGTTGTTTATTCAGGAAATGTCCTAACTAGATGACACACACACTCACACAAACACTCGCCTGGGTCGAGCTGGATTTTGACGCACAAGTGCTGGACGGTGGATCGCCGCTGCCTGCCTCAAAGTCATTATTCAGTTTGCTAATTATTTGAAGTTGAACATGATGGACGTGTACAGCAAATCCTGTCGTAACCCATTTAGAAAAGGTGGGAAAGTGACATAATAGGTCGAAAGGGATAAAGTGGACAAAAATGGACTATATTACGACAAACGTTCTACAAGTAGTAACTACTCCATCGTATGGAAAATATAATAAGGTTACCATTTTGATTCAAGTGGTCATGCGTTTGGTCGAATAATAAAGGGTGATACGGTCAAAATTTGGTCAAGAGAAAAAGCGTGTAAATCGGTGAAATCGTTTATTTAAAAAATCAAATTAAATTTCTTTTTCAAGTTCAATTAGTATAAAATTTAGGAAAAATATTCAGTTAGGCTTCCGCTTTTCCAAATCCGAATTGCCGGGCCTTACGCTTGACCCCTGCCATCAGATTTTGTACAGCCACCTTGTCCACCTTCTTCGCCGCAGAAAGCCAGTTTGCCTTGAACTGCTGCTCGTCCTTAGCAGTTTTTTTGGTCTTCTTTAGGTTCCGCTTGACAATAGCCCAGTATTTCTCAATTGGGCGGAGCTCTGGCGTGTTGGGAGGGTTCTTGTCCTTGGGAACCACCTGCACGTTGTTGGCGGCGTACCACTACATGGCCTTTTTACCGTAATGGCAAGATGCCAAATCCGGCCAAAACAGTACGGAACAACCGTGTTTCTTCAGGAAAGGCAGCAGACGTTTATTCAAACACTCTTTCACGTAAATTTCTTGGTTGACAGTCCCGGAAGCTATGAAAATGCTGCTTTTCAAGCCACAGGTACAGATGGCTTGCCAAACCAGATATTTCTTTGCGAACTTTGACAGTTTCGTGTGCTTGAAAATATCTGCTACCTTTCCCCTTCCTTTTGCCGTATAAAACTCCTGTCCCGGAACACAGTGGTCGGAAAAACCTTTTTTCACGGCGAAATTAATAACTCCTAAGGGTTACGTTTCCGAATCATGGTGTCTTCTACAATGTTGTATATGAACAAGTTGTCCATCTTGTGGTGATAATTTGGTAGTTTCAAACTGTTGCTTTTGTTTTCGTTGCTGTACAGCATTCAGTTTTGAAAGAATAAGTATTTCCATTGGTGTGAACATTTATGGCAAACTTCAATGCAATTTATAAAACTGGTGTGTATTTTCATTTACGAGTGCCCCTAGGATATCTTATCATAGCCAATATAACACGCTACATGCTGTTCATTCACGACTGAAGCGTCTGGCCCTTGTGCACTGCTATATTTCGAAGCTATTTTGCTGGAGTACATTAGGGTGTCCCTAAAAAATCAGTTTTTTTATTCTAACTTTTTAGTTTCAGTTCTTAGGAAAAAATTATCTTGTGACAAAGTGAAGAGAAAAAAATGACACAAGTTTTTGCTGAACTAAGTGTATAAGTATATATTTTTGTTCAAAAGGTAGAGGTAATTTTAACGAAAAAAATGGCCGATTTCATGCAGTCCCCGCTTGTGTTCCCGAAGTACCGGACTCATTTATATAGCATTATGTTCTTTAATACCCATTAAAACAAGAATTTGATGATTTTATGGCCTATTCTCGCCTAAACAATCATAAGGGCGAAAAGAAAAAACGCATTGTTTTAGCTAAAATTACTCGTAACTTTTGAATCACAAGCAGTATTAAAAAACTTTGTTCAGCAAAATGTGCGTTATAACGGTTTATATATTTTGATTTAAGATCATTTAATCCTAAAATGATAAACAAAAAAGTTATAATGAAAAAACTCGTTTTTAATAGACACCCTGATAAAAAGCAGAAATAATAGCTCTATCATGGTCGAATGAAGAGATAGAAAAATGGAGTCTGAAACAAAGTTGCTTGAAATTATATTTCCTACAAACTTGCTGTTGACATTACCCTTCTATTGTGTTTCGTTCAAAAGTTAGCAACAGCGCCGCCCTATCGGTAAAGTTTGAAACTACCAAATTATCACCACAAGATGGACAACTTGTTCATATACAACATTGTAGAAGATACCATGATTCGGAAACGTAACCCTTAGGAGTTATTAATTTCGCCCTGAAAAAAGGCTTTTCCGACCACTGTGCGGAAGCTGCTTGTAGTCGGCTTTGACGTAGGTTTCGTCGTCCATTACCACGCAGTCAAACTTCGTCAGCATCGTCGTGTACAGCCTCCGGGATCGCGCTTTGGCCGTCGTATTTTGTTTATCATCGCGATTTGGAGTCACTACCTTCTTGTAAGTCGATAGTCCGGCTCGTTTTTTGGCTCGATGCACGGTTGTAGACGATACACCCAGCTTATTTGCGGCATCTCGGAGAGATAGGTTAGGGTTTCGCTTGAAACTACCGGCAACTCTCTTTGTCGTCTCAGCGGCTTCCGGTTTTCGATTTCCCCCCGATCCAGACTTCCTGGCTGTCGACAAACGTTCCCCAAACACTTTAATTACATTTGTAACGGTTGATTTGGCAACTTTTAGCGATTTTGCCAACTTTGCGTGCGAGTAGCTCGGATTTTCGCGATGCGCGAGCAAAATTTTGATACGCTGCTCTTCTTGCTTGGAAGGCATTTTGACAACTGAAGAGTGAATTCCAAAATCAAAATAGGAGCAACATTCTACACACACACACCTTTAAAAATGAGGGGTGTTCAGGATTTTTAAATGCAAAATTGAAAGAAATACGTCAAGTTGATATTGACCAAATTTTGACCGTATCGCCCTTTACATAGTCGCAAAAAACATTGAAATACCAACTGACAGTTTTTTGTCACAATGCTTGAAAAATATACTGTTATAAAATCAGCACCAAGCAATAAATAGTGACCATGGTAAAATGTCATTAGATTAAATAAACTTTTTCAGGATAAAGATTCATTCAAATTACCCAAATATGGCCAATTGAAAAAACATTTTAAAACCATATTGCCTCCAGTAAATGTAATAAACGGCAGATTGGCATTGAGGAAAGTCACCGAATGACCAAATAGTTTTATCGAAGCCATTGCGAAGATAAATTGGCATTTCGCAAAACTGTGATTTCTTTCAATCGCCATATTGAAATAATTGAATTGCGCAAAAATAAATACACCAAACCAAATATAAGGTAAATGAACTGTAGATCAGAGACCAGTATGGGCATTCTTTAAGATAACCTTATTGAAAGCCTTATTGATCGAATATGTTTGTTTCAATTTTGTACTTGTTGTTGTTATCTCCAATATTCGCCAAAAAATCAAATCCGCATATGATGCGGAGGATACGCTTAAAAAAAACTCAGTTTGTTTTGGACACTTTGCTATCAAACAACATATTATTTGCTGCTAAATGGATCAGAAGAGCAAATAATCGAACAAAGCAGAACGACAAAGAAGATGAACCAACCACGATCTCCAAGCGAAGTTTGACAGCTGTGGCTACTTGGCCCTATGCTGGTTTTCATGGCAGCCAATAGGTTTTATGAAGGTTCTGAAGTGGTCATAACATTTTTCGCTAGAACATTTTCAAAATCTTCATGGTCGTCTAAAGGTTTTATTAAAATGTTTTCACAACCGTCTATAGAGTGTGCCACTTTGTACAAATTTCGGCTTTAAATATGCATAAAGGAGGTGTTGGTGGACAAAATGTATTTCGAATGTAGTTTTATCAACAAAGCCGGGAATTGTTACTTGGGAGAGGTTTAAACTTCTATCAGAACGTGCTTCTAACCCGAGAAATACACGTTTTGTGTTTAAGTAACCTGGATAATTCTCATGTTTGGTAGAAATGTGTGTTTCATTTGTATGGAAGCCACCTTTTCCAGAAATAGAAGGGGTCTCAAGTAATCATAAGATTCTCCAGCCTCAAAAACCCCTGTATACGAATTTTCACACCGATCGGTTCAGATTGAGTCTATATGGGTCAGATAGACAGACAGAAATTCATTTTTATGTGTATGTAGACATCATGGCTTCAAACACCCCCATATGACAAATATGGTTTCATTTTCTTGATTTGTTCTCAAGTTATGGAGATATTTATGCATGATTTGTATTCAAGAGGGGGAGTGGTCTTGAACTACCATAGAAACATTTCTTTCCTCCAAAAACCTCAACATGCCAAATTTGGTTTCATTTGCTCCATTGGCTCTAGAGTTATGCAAATGAAATTGTTTTATTTGTTTGGGAGCCCCCCTTTTGAGAGAAGGGAGGGGTCTCAAACCACCATAGAAACTCTCACATGCAAAATGTGGTTTCCTTCGGTGGATTAGTTCTCGCATTATGCAGAAATATGTGTTTCTTTTGTATAGGAACCCCCCTTTCCAAGGAAGGGAGGGGTGTCTTACTATCTTGAGAACTTTCTCCGGTCCCAAAAACTCTTCCATACAAAATTTCACGCCAGTCTGTTCAGTAGTCTCCGAGTCTATAAGGTTCAGACATACAGACAGACTGGAATTCATTTATATATTTATAGAAACCAAAGCCTGCTGACTCCTCTATCAATGATCAAAGTGAATAACTATTTAGTGGAATCAACTTGACCAAACTTTGCAGCAAAGATTACCGGAGCAATCATAGGACGATGATGTTCTGGGATTGAAGCTCCTGCTTCATGGATAAATCAAAGTGAACCGAAATGTCGAAGTCGGAGAAGCAAACACGATTGAGAATATTCTGCTTAGGGCTGACATACTGTGTTATGTACAAATGGTACAAATTCATGACGCGTGTTTGAGGATTCAACTAGAGAAGCTTCCCAAAGTTTTCGATTACCTGGGGGTTCATAACTTCACACCTGGTGAAGAGCCAGGAGAAAATTCTTAAAACCGATTCAAGAGTGGCAACATGCCAGCCAGCACTTCAAGACTCGTGGTATGAGTCAAGTGCATGCACCTAACGCGATACGAAGACACCGATACTGAATACACTGCCTGAAAACTACCGTATTCCAAAACCGACAGAATCGTTGTCCGGTGTAACGTTAGAAGATCCAGCTGATGTGCCCCCTCCTGGTTCCGGTTTTTATTCGAATGAAATTGATCCTTTTCTGGCACTTCGCTTCAGGTACTCAATGTGGTCTTTCTCCACTTGGTTTAACCACCTAGCTCACTGCGGTCCTCTGCGTCTTGTATCGGTCGGATTCGAGGCAAACACCATTTTTGAGGGGTTGCTGTCTGACATCATAGGCGTAGCCAGGATTTCAAAAAGGGGAGGGCAAGCTTTTTAGAGAGAGAGAGAGAGAGAGGGGGGGGGGGAGAATTACATCGTCTTCAACCAGTTGTGGCACACACTGAACACTTCACAAGGACAACCCAACGCCTCGTTGACCATTAGAGCAGGGACATTTTCAAGTTCCACCAACTGGAATTCAAGCCCTCAACTGAACGACGGTTGGATTATCTTCTCTGATCTCACCCAAATTACTTTATGATACCTGTGAAATTTTGGCAACAAGATTCAATAATTCTAGGCTTGTTATGGAATTTAAAAAAAAAACAGAAAGAATCTTAAAAAGCTTAGGTTTTCCACATGTTTCAAAACCGAACCGCATTAAATAGTTACCATGCTAAAATCTAGCGGGTACTGTCATGTGTCGAAATATTCGCTTTAAAGTGGTGTTGGATTTTTGTATAGGATAACCACCGAGTTTGTTGACAGTTTGTACTGAAAATGTACTCTTTCTCCACGACCCTCTCACCCACACTGAAAATTATTTTCAACTTTTATTAAGAAATCAAAGGTAGGACTAACACATCTACTTGATTATTTCTGCAACGAGATTGAATTGGTCTTTTCAAAAAGTTTTCAATGCCACACAAATAATTGTCAAAAGCACAAAGCTTTTGTTGACTGACTGTTTTTTTGAGCTGTCTCTGGCGAATCAGTATATAATTGAAAAGAAGCACAAACAGCGAGAAGAACTGTTTTAAACTTCCAATAATTTAAAAACAATGCACACAATGTGCTCTAAACTCACCAGCAAAGCAACTTTTTCCGAAATCAAATTTTGAATAAGAAGTCATGAATATCGAAATTGCAATTTTTTTTTTTTGGTTCATGCGAGTGATCTCGACTTTTTGTGGTATGTATTTGATAGATGAACTTCTTGTCAATGAAATTCGCATAAATTGTTCTTAACAAGCTTGATACAGTTGAAAAAATTAAAAGTTTCCGAAAAAAGAGGTTGCTTCGAGCATCGGCTGTGAACGGTTGAGTCGATGCTTTATTAAGCCCAATTTTGCTATCAGGCATGGCACGTTTCATATTATTTTGGTTATGCGAGTGATCGAGTGTGCAAAGAAAAAAACAACATCACAAACGTGTCCTGGTGAGATATGGTGGATTGCGGGAGGGTGGACCAATTAATTGTGATCCATAATATTGGTTTGCTATGCTCGCCGTACCACCATATCCTGGAGCAAGTAAATCACTATTCCCTTTTGTGAGTGGCTCCAACAGTATATACTGTTGGTATAAAAACGTTCAAATAAGAAATCGCCGCGTGAAATCAGCTTATCGTTTACTAAAAGCAACCCAATCATGTTACTCAACATTTTAATAATTTCTCGTGAACGTGCAGTAGCGGTATTGGCTTCCATTAAAGCGAGTATCACGTCAACACATTCCTATCTCTTCCTTATTTGACCTGCATTCGGGCGAGGCAGGTGCAAATTATTGCCTTAGTTTGCGATCACCAGTTTTTATATATTGAGGATTTATGCTAGTCCCACGCATCATATGTTGGTTCTCTGTGTAATAACAGCTGATTTGGCAGCCAAGAAGTAGCAACCAAGGGCGGACAATCATGCTTATTATCTTGCACATGCTCATACAAACGGATTAAATCTTTGAATAGGATAGGGCAACTGCAACTTTTCGCTCTGATGAGCATGCTGTCTTGCAAACTAACACGCTTATTAAATGACTGATTCGAAAATCGGATACGAGTCGTCTCGTCTCGCCCGGAAAATATCGTAGCATATGCTCTATTAAAATCTCTTGGAAACGGAAACAATACTTTATTCACTTTCTAACTATGCATTATGTTTCTTTATCAAGTATTGTTTGGCTTCCAGAAGCTATAACATTGATTTAAATATTCAGTTTGATGATTGCCAAGAACTGAAAATTGATTTGAACTTAGCTTTTTCAAGTTTCAGCTAGCGGGGAAAAAAGCAGTCAATGGTCGTCAAATAGTTACCATTAAAGGTGTAAAATATCTCTTTTTTTTTAATACGTTAGGTAAACTAGACTGCATTCTTGATTAAAGCGAAAAGAGTGTCATAAAATTTTTAGTCGTTACTATTTGAAAAAAAAAAATCTCATAGATACACATCTACATCTACATAAACATCTACATAGGTACCCGACCAGAAGCGTATAACATAAACATAACAAAACTATAACAAACCTTGTTAAGACTAACTGATTATGATATAAATTTGTTAAGAAAATTTACATCTAGATAATTGTATTACATATTTATAACAAATTAAGATATAATGTCCTGGGAGGCACAATCTGCGTAGATAAATAAACTAATTCTAACACTAGCAGATATGATTTTGCTTTATTGTAACAAAACTGTTACAAAGTTTGTTTTGTTTATGTTATATCTGTATCATAGCTTGCTTTAATTGTGTTACTTCTTGAGGATTTTTTGTTACAATTTCTGTTATTTTAACAACATCCGCGATCTTAATTCTAACAAACTCTGTTATAAAAACAGCGTAACTGAATAACAAAACCTGAAATAATTTTGTTGTTTCCTTCTGGTCGGGACTTTTTGCATATTTTTACTACTTCTTGTTACAAAATCAAGACAACTTCACGCTATTTTATTGAGGCAAAGGGGCAATCTCACAAACATTAAAAATATATAATAAAAATTCAAACAAACATTAAAATTCTAAAACTAAAATCAAAAGTTAGGGGGGGGGGGCAAAGGGATAAGGCATTAAGATAGCAAGCCAAGTATAAAAATTGTAAATACTAGAGGTTAGATGTCTTTATTAAAGAGACTTTCAGCCGATTGCTGGTTCGTCTCTTAGAATTGTATTTGTCAATATTACCTGAAAAATTAGAAATTGTGTTTTGGTCCTCAAAATTGTGGCGATGGTTTTCTTTGCGTGTGTTTTTAAGAAATGCTCGAAAATCTATGGACCTGTCACTCGTTTTCATACAAAAACAGAAAACATAATCCATCGACAAAATTTCACCAATGAATTAATTAACAAGAAATTTTTTTTTTTAATTTTTCATCACTCAGAAAATGGTTCCGGAGCCATTAAAAAAAAATCCTTCACTGTGTAAATTTTTTTTCAACAATATTTTTACCAAATTTTTGAGAAAATTTCACTATTGTTTGGAGAAAAAAATTGTTCTACGATGAATCATTCTTGAGTAATGTGTTTTTGAAGTAAGGGATGCTCGAGAAAATCAGAAAACTTCGATTGATGTTTGCCAGGAAAACTGGCAGCCCTGACTTTTTAATATTGTTTTTTGTTAATATATCTATGAACCCTGGAAAAAGTTTCGCAACAATCTGAGACCCTTCGGCCTAATCTTCTCTAATCCCCTAGAGGCATATAAACACGATCAAGCGCGCACTCTTTTGTCAGTCAAAGGGGGGAGGGGGTATCCTTCCCCCTTTGCCTACCCTGCATAGCTTGGTAAAGGATTGTGTGCTTCATTAGGTACTGCCTTTCAAAATAGCCCTCCGATCAATTTTCACACTCTGCCGTACTCGAACGGAACTATACTATCAATAAAGGGTGTCCACAGTTAAATTGCATCACATTCAATAAGCTGTAACATTAAGTCCTTTGGGTTGATTTTAAGGAAATTTTGGGTGAAATGACCTCAGCGTGTATTTTTTACACTACGTGAGTTTCATTGAGAAATATGTCGTAGCTTCGAAAATGGAGTCGAAGGAACAGCAAGTGCGCGAGAACATTTTGCACACGCACCTCGACAACCCACTTCTTTCGCACCTAGCCATTGGAAAGATGTTGAAAATTCACCAGTCTACAGTGTCTCGTGTCATAAAACGTTTCGGGGAACGTTTAACTGTCGATCGAAAGAAAGTGAGTTGTAGAAAAAGTGTTCCGTACTATGTGAAGGATCACAAGCTAGTGGTTGCTGCCTTTAAACGCAAACCCAACTGTTCCGTTCGGGATGTCGCGAAAAAGCTGCACTTGACCAAAAGTTTCATGCCGAAAGCCAAGGAACGAGCCGGGCCTCCTTTCGTTCAAAGTTCAGAAAGCTCCAAATCGGAATGAAAATCATAATAGGACAGCTTAAACACGTGCGCGTAAGCTGTACACACACACATGTTGACGAATCCACACTTCTGCATCATGGACAATGACACACACGTAAAAGCGGACTTTAAACAAATTCCCGGCAACCAGTATGTGACTGCGAAAGACAAGTTTGATGTTCCAGCGTGTCTCAGGAAACAGCAAGTGTCAAAGTTCTCCTAGAAATTCATGATTTGGCAGGGGATTTGTTCGTGTGGTAAACGGAGCAAGCCTTTCGTGACAACATCAACTGTAAATGGTCATGAATGAATGCCTGAAATAACGACTGCTTCCGTTTCTAAAAACAAGCATCGTACCTACAAGTGTATTGGCCGAACCTAGCCTCTTGTTACTACTCCAAGGATGTTCTGGAGTTGTGCAAGACGAATGGTGTCAATTTCGTGCCGAAGGATCTTAAACCCCCAAACTCTCCAGAGTTGCGGCCAATTAAAAATATTGGGCTATAATGAAGCACGAACTTCGTAAGCATCCTCAAGTTGTCACTACAGAACAGGAAATGTTGAAGTCATAGTTGAAAGCGGAAAAAATGTCGGTTCAAGCGTTGTACAAAAAATACAGTGAAATGAAAATATCTAAACCAAGATTTTCCATTGTATTTTATTCCCTGAATATTTTATGACAATCGGTTGAGGAACTTGGTTCTGAGGACGAGTTAAAAGTGATGCAGTTTAACTTTACTTCACTTTCTTTACTTTATTTTCACTTCATATCTTTGGTTCTTGCTGAAATTGCTGTCCACTCCTAGGGTCTCATTTTGATGAGAAGATATTTCCTTCAAAAAATTGTTCAATGTTGACTTATTGGCAAAGTGATTGATTTACAGTTTCTATTCAGCAAACATGATTTGGTCTAAATCCAGCACATCACGAACCTGACACTTAAATTGATAGTTGCACGAACCTGTTGTTCCGTGAATTTAAGATATGAAACAGCTTCGACCATTTTTTGAATAGTTCATAACAAAAATTGTTCAAAAAGAGTATGGAAAAAGAGAGAGAAATTTCCTCGTTGAATTATAAATAATTATGAAAATGCCGACGATAAGTAAATATACCTTAATATTCAAGTGTTTTATGTTTTACGAGAATTCCTTGAAACTGAAGCTTCAATTTCATCAATAAACAATCCAAACAGCCGACAAATGTGAGTTTGTTTAACTCTTCTACAAAAAACCGGATTTTCAAAATAGAGTTATGCACTCTGATTTTGATTCCGTGAATCTATTGAAGCATAACCGACTGATGCAGGTTGCAACGGGGGCAACGTAGATAAAAGGATCTCCAATCTGCATACTTATTTGCGGTTCCCGTGCTGGCTGCAGCATTCTGCTGCATTTGCTGATTCTTGGAAGGGAACAACCCAAGTTCCACAAACCGAGTAGCTGCAACTGCTACCACTTCCTTCTAAATGCATACTTCAATCATGCACTCAAAACAGCCACCCCCCCTCCCCCCAGAGAAAGAGGAAAGTTCTAGGTGCAATCTTCTCGAGTATTGAAACGACCCACCAACAACGGCAACGAAGACGATGACGATAATGATGATTATGATGATGACGATGATGATGGTGATGTTGATAATGATGATGCGGGTGGTACTGCTGCATGATTATGCAATTTTAAGCTAATATTTTTCTTACAAGCAATTTGCATTTAAATGCTTACATTTGGAGCATTTCTTCCTAGGGGGGCGCTCATGTAGCTCAGGATGGATTGCTCGAGGGTGAAGGAGTTTGAGGTTCGATCCTCAATTTGGTTGCGAATATCTCCACGTGGCTTTTGAGAAAACGAAGTGGAGAGCCGGCAGAGCACCTCACACGGGAAGCGCAGAAACCTGAGAAAACGAACATTTGAAGTATTTTCCGCTTTTCGTTGGGGGAGAGGTTCAAGGACAAAGAGAGAAGCGAATCCAGGCTTCCTGGTCTAGTGCTAGGATGTTGATATCCCGCGCTAGGCTTGAAAATGGATTCATTCTGCGTGAATCAAGGTTAGTAGCCATATTTTGAGGCAACGGCGTAAGCTTGAAGATAACTGGGTACTCGTTATTCAGATCCTACAAGCAACTTTGTTTGTAGAATAAATCAAGAATGAAAAAAAAATCGGCTTCGAACAACAAACGAACCAACCTCCATCATGTAGGAATGTACATAGAGGCGAAAAAGTTGATTGATAACTGCTTCTTCTGGTTTCACTGTTAGTTTTCAAGTTGCCTGTGTGGGTCTTTCTAGGTGGATTTTAGCGTTTGAAGTATATCTGTACAACTGTATGCAAACAAATCTTCTTGAGAGCTTTCCGTAGAAACTGGAGACCAACAACACCAACAACAGATAGGCAAAAATTGTGCCATTTCACTAGAGTCGTTAGTAGGCGTTGACAGAATTCGATTTGCGAGTAAACTTTTCCTATTAGTTTTTGGAAAAGCTGATGTCGATTTTCAAATTTTTCGTCGAAAATTAACATGAAATATGAGCATAAAAAATGATGCTTTGAATCTATTTACACAAATATTCATCAGTCTTGTCATGTCCAAGTTGACCTAGCTTATTATGAAAAAAATATAAGATTGTGGTTATTTGTCACCTTATGGTTATTTAAGGAATCCAACCCATAAACAAAGGATCGACGCATGAGTTCACATTTTTGTGTGTTGTACAGTGTGCCTCACAATAGGTGTCACCTTTTTTCAGTCTTGGTTTATTTCAGTTGGGTAATTTTAACAGCGGAATTGATTATACCCGTTTTGTGTGTATTCTTTTGACAGCTTATCGCTGAAGACAAGTAAGCGATTCCGTTTGTTTCTATTTATCAGCTACCGTGGAAGCCATACAGG
The DNA here is from genome assembly GCA_034211315.2 of Aedes japonicus. Taxonomy (NCBI): domain Eukaryota; kingdom Metazoa; phylum Arthropoda; class Insecta; order Diptera; family Culicidae; genus Aedes; species Aedes japonicus. Next base: position 25,296 of record JASCZW010003572.1, read on the forward strand.
AGAAACTTTTAAAATCACATTTGCAAAAGCTTAGATCTCGTCAGATATTCAATAGCCTTAAGCAGTTCGGAGTGAGTAAGGGTTTTGTTTTTTGAACCTTGAAACGGCTCTAGGAAACTGGAAATGTTCATATTCAACACAAAAGAGATGCAGACGAACTGCCAGAACGAAGAAAAAGATCAAATGTGTGAAGGGGCGCATAAGACGTATTCCGGCCGAATCCGACCGTAGATTGAGCAAACAATTTCAAATGTCCCCTGCTTTAACGAACAGGCTCCTCAGACATGATCTGGAATGCAAGCCGGGCAAGAACCAACGGGTTCACGGGTTGACGGAGTGTCCAAAGCAAGCCAGGGCCCAAAGAAGCAGAAATCTGTTGGTTCGGCACGGTGACTGCGAGATTTTATTTCCGTATGAAAAGCTCGTCTTCCTTCAGGACAGCCATAATCAACAAAATCATCGTGTGTATGGCAAAAGTCTTGCCAATATTCCGAGAGATAAACTAGCTTAGAACGCTTTCAGAATGTATCAAAAATCATGGTATAGGGCGCCGTTTCACGAAAAGGAAAACTTCCTCTTCTTTTCATAGAACCTAACGTAAAAATCAACACTGAATATTACATCGAGCAGGTTTTGAAGAACCATCTGCTTCCTCATGATTCAACGCTGTATGGGAACACACCATATTGTTTCCAACAGGACTCAGCTCCAGCTCACAAGGTAAAGAAGACACTACCCAGGTAAGCAGTTCCAAAGCGTCTTTACGGCAGCCTGTCAAGCAATTAAGTCGCCTTAAATGCAAAATAAATTCCGCATTTGGCCCAATATACGGCAGCTTTACTGCAATGCTATGGTAATGCTCAAATAATGCTATTTTGCATTCGAAATGCTTATTACAGGCTACAAGCATTTAAATAGCATTTGAAATACAACAGGTTGTAGCGGTATATAATTAAAATATAATTAATGTAGCATGAATTTGATGAACAACAGTTACTATTCAAAATGATACGCATTATTTCAACCAGCTTGCATGCAATAGATGAACTAACGCTTATAGTAAACTATTGCTTGAGGACAGTTCACTCATTTAGGAGTTCATTCCCTTGCTCGGCGCGAGACTTTTCTCATTTAGAGCATAAAACTTGATCCGTGGGATTGAGTGTAATCTCTTGGTAGGATTACTTGTCGTCGGGTTAGAAATAATAAGACAAGCTTGAAGTCATAGACTGGAATGAGATAGTCAGATGTAGGATGCTCGAGTGAAAGGGAGAAACTACCTCTAATTGTCTCAAAGGGTAATCGGAGGCGCCTTTAGAAAAGATCGTACTGCGATTTCCGGAACGAAGGTCAAGAACATTAGAGTGGCCTATCTGAGGATTCCCAAATGCTTTCTCGTCCACTTTAATTTGACCCGTGGAAGAGGCAGGTTGTGAAGTTAATTGTATATAGTTTTGCGGTGTGTTTGTCGAGGTAATGTGACGTGAGAAGTGTCTTAGGTGCAGTATAAGTAATTGTTCGTTTTGTTTAATTAGGAAGCCTATTTAAAATTTAATTAGATAGAAAGTGCGGTGCTGTGCGTGATTCAGGAAATCCGAAAAGGTAAAGTAAAATCTAATGATTTATAAGACAATGCGCTTACCCGATTGAACAGCCGTGCTACGGCTTTTATAGCTTGGTACCCCTCCCGCTCGGCACACCGCACCATTATTGTTACCACTACCCTGACCCCACGCGCCAACATTAAAGTTCCCAATTTCGGCCGGAATTGGAAGGAAGCTGCGAACGCTAACAGCGCGCTTCTTGAGAGCGATTTTCCCACCCACTCATCGGGAAATCATCACATCAACGTTTTTGGTGAACGACGAGTGAACTTATCTTCACTACTCGGTGTTCTGCGTGGTGCGAGCGTCGCAGGGGCGACGGGATGGAGAGGGAATAGTAGAGTGTCGGTAAAGTAGAGGATAAACCGTGAGTAGCGTACAAAAGTGTCGGCATGCATGCGTATTGTAAAGTAAGCGCAATCTATATTTAGTTTATTCAAATCCGCACAGCTAGAGAGTAGGAGATGCATAGGCTAGGGTGTCCCTATGGCAGAGGTTAATAAATTTGGTTTGTTTAAAAGTCAATAAATGTGGTTTTTAAATGTTGTTACAAATTGTAGTCAAATGCTTTAAATGTTAGGTTAGAAAGTTCCCGTCATATAGGTGTACTGAACACAAGAGGTTTCTCACGTTTCGTCGTTTTTGTTGTAGGTTTTCGTTGTTAATTGTACTCCAAGTTGGGCTGCTTGGGAAACTCAGCCCTCCCTCTTGTCTTGAAGCGTGTGAGATCGAGGTGTTCGGAAAGCACTTGACCGGTGATGAGAACAGGCATCCCGTGCTTTTGTTTCGGTGAAAGGTTTCTCTTGGTTAGTTTTTGATACGGTTTTGAGTTAGTTCCTTCCGGAAATTCGAGATCTTCCGTCTACTAGTTCATTCCATGCATTTGTGTTTCATCTGAACTCGCCCTGAGGTTTGAGTTGCCGGGCACCCAAACGACAAGTGGTCCTCTGTTGAGGTGGCGCTTAAGCCATTTGTTTCCAAAACCCTAATTCCCGGAGCGCTCTAGTAGACCGATTTTGCTAGCCGGCATAAGCCAGTTACATTTTGGCGCCCAACGTTACCAAGAATTGGGGCTGACACTAGCGCTGCTTTGAGGTCACCAAATGCTTTTTCAGCTGATTCTGTCCAAATAAACTTGTTTTTTGTTTTCTTCAAAAGGTCCGATATTGGAGCCACAATCGCGCTGTAATCCCGTATAAACCGCTGATAAAATCCAGCAAGACCCAAAAGTCTGCGTATGTCTTTGATATTCCTTGGACGGGCATAATCGAGGATTGGCGATATCCTACCATTATCGATCGACACACCTTCTTCCGTCAAAAGGTATCCAAGATAAGATACCTGTTTGCGGCAGAATCTGCTCTTATCGAGTGAGATAGTCAAATTCGCTGTTGCTAAGCGCTCTGCAACAATCTTTAATAACCGGATGTGATCTTCTAACGTGGCCGTGGCTATAACTATATCGTCCAGATACACAAACACGTTAGGTTCCAGGTCAAACCCAATTACACGATCCATCAATCGGCACATTGTAAACGGCGCGTTTGTAAGGCCAAAGGGACAGACCTTGAACCGGAATAGCCCTTGTGGGGTTCTGAAGGCTGTATAGTTTTTAGATTCCTCTTTCAGAGGAATCTGAAAAATATGCATCCTTAAGATCCACTACTGAGAAAAACTTCGCACTGCCTAGCTTATGGAAAATTTCTCCCATGTTTCGCAGAGGGTACGAGTCTTTTTTGTCCACGCGTTAACTCCTCGAGAATCCAAGCAGACTCGTAGTTTACCATTCGCCTTGCGAACTGGTACTAGAGCGCTGGCCCACTCGCTGGTACATTCCTCGATGGCATCTATTTTCCGGTATCTTTCCAGTTCCGCCTCCATTTCGGCTTGAATTGCCGGTGAACATCTATAAAGTGGTTGCCGCCTCGGTTTTGCCTTCTTTTAAGACAATCTCGTGCTCTATTAATGACGTTCTTCCTAAACAATTATTAGTGGTACAAGGAAATGTTTTAATTACCTTAACAAGTTCCTGTCTCTGTTCCTCTGAGAGTATATGCTCGGTCTCAATTGCTTCTGGCGTTGTCTTTGAGGCTTCTGGCAGTTCTAGCGATGGAATGTCTAGCGTTTGATCGGGTTCGATTATCTTTTGGATGGGTAGGGTTTCAATGGGAAACAGTGAAAACTCAATCGTTTCAATCGCCTGAGGCTCTACGGTGATCGTAGCCACTGATTCAAATCCATGCTGTCCTTGCATCATTGGTTTAATACCAAAACGTCCCAAAATTACACCTAGTATCAAACATCTGGCAATCTGCGGAACAACTAAGGTTGGTATAACCTTGGTTACACCTCGAAATATAATAGGCAAATTGACATACCCCAGGCATTCGTGGGAGGTTTTGTCGGCAGTCACAACTCGGAATGGACTTCGGTTTATTTTTAAACCATGTCTCTGAGCAATATCGGCAATATTCGTAACACTGACGCTTGCTCCTGAATCAAGCAATGCATCATATTTAGTGTCAAATATTTGAACGGTAACATGGGGACAACTTCCAGTATGCACTTTTACTTCGCAAATTTGAAGGAAAGGATCTTTAAACTGTTCAATTTCGGGAACACTTTTTCTAAATGGAGTGGTAAGGTTCCCAGTGTTACACTCCCAAGTTAGTTTCCCGTTTCCTGTACTGATTGCTGTGTGTTCCGAATGTGGTTTGGACATGACACTGTCGTTTTTCCTGGATTTCCGCAGCCGTAACAAAAAATTCTTTTGGGCTCCTTGCAATATCTCCAAAGATGACCATGTTTGTTGCAGTTCCAACAAAGTGGTACATTTGAGTCTTCTTTATTCTCTCGGTTGCCTCTAACTTTATGAGTTGTTAGATTAGGGTCTAAAACACGTTTGGGCTTGTCATACTTCTTGCTGATTTCGTTGACCTCTTCAGTCTCCGAACAAGAGAGTAGGATTTTTCTGATTCGGGTGTAGTTTCTATGTTGTGTATGGTATTCGTCGGTCTAACTGGCCCTTCTCGCTGACGAAATGATGGATCATTAGCATCTATTCGATATGCGTAGTACTCAAGCATAGATAGGTCCCTAACGGTTATGCAAGCTAACTTGGATCTGTAATGAGGGCGCATGTTATCCCAAATGATCTCAAACAGTCTCCCCTGATCTAGAGAAGTAGAAAGAAGTTTATTCAAACGTTCGATTTCCATTTTAAAAGCCAGGAACGTTTCGTTACGTTGTTGCTTCCGTTCATAAATTTTTTGACGGTTACCTTGGTCTTTATTTGGGTTTCCGTACATATAACGAATACGTTCCTCAAAATCGGACCAATTTCTGAATTCCTCAGCGTAGCATAGATACCAGTCGTATGCTTCTCCTCTTAAAACGGTATGAATTCGCTGTAGTAAAACATTCTCCTCTATACGATCCATAACAGCTAGTCTTCGGACTTTATGAAGAAAGTCTTCTAGCGAGCGTTGGCGTAAATCACCGCTGAACGTCAGGTGCCATTTCTCCATTCGCCTATCTGCATTGATAATGTGCATCTCGTTTACAGGGCGTCTTCCTGGCACTCGTGAAGAATTGTCATCGTCCTCATCATCTAGGCATTCCATGCTGTCTCGGAAGTTGTACCTTCGACTACGTTCCCGACCCTGACTAAGTCCCTCTTCTCGGAATCTTGTTCCGTATTGAACCGGAGACTCAACCCTCAAATGACCCTGTTCTGCTGTGCTGTTTGCTGCCGTCTATTTTCATGCTGCTCATTTTGCTGTCCATGAGTTACTACAGAGTTAAACCGGTTACAACTATTCCTATTCCCTATTATATTTTGGTTCGCTCTCCTGGTGGTATGTCCCTCATATTCGTTACCCAACACATGTTGTTCTTCATGGATGGGTTCCTGTGATTGTAATACATCATTTTGCAAGCTGTGATTTGGCAATTGATTTTGAAACATAGCACGCATTTCAGCCAGTTCTTTTTCCAAATATTGGATCTTCATTCGAAGAGCTTCATTTTCTTCAACTACTAGAGTCTGTGACGAAGTGAGTTGAGTTTTTGTACGTGACTTGGGTATTGCACCAGTGGAACTGCTAGGATTTACAGCCTGCTGTGAGCTATCCTGATAGCCATGGAGATTAATATTTTCCGGTTCTGCTAGGTAGTCCTGCTCACTATTCTGCTCTTGTATATTTGTACCTCCTACTGCTCCTTCCCAGTTATCAGACTCTAATGACTGACCAGCAGGTATGTCCTTAGTATTAAATCTATTCAAAATTGAACAAATTTCCTGACTCAACTCTTCTCGCAACTGTACTGATCGAGGGTCATCCGCAATACAACGTTCTACTCTCATTAAATAATGCTTCAGCCTACAAATACTCCTCACATCATAGCCTTTTTGTAATCTCTTACCCAGAACATCAAGTTTATTAGCAATGTGGTCGTATTCTTGATCCATTGTATAACGAGAAGAATAAGTCTTGTCCTCTCTTACGTCCTCAAAGAACAAGTTCCTTAGTAATCGGTGCTTTACACCTATTTCATTTTTGGTTTCTTCTTTTTTCCCTCTAATGATAAGTTCGTAATCAACTTCTTCGTTTGTTAAATAATCTGCTCGCGGAAATCTAGCAGCCATTTTAAGTTATTGCGTCAAAATCAATAAACGTTCCAAAACACTTTCAGCATCGATTCCAACAGTCACAAAAAAAGCAAAAGAAAAAAAAGCGGTTTTACTTATCCTGAACAGCAGTTACTAACAACAAACAAATACAGATACTTCAAATTCACTCTTAATAAATTCATACACAAAAATTCCACAAAATACGTTAACTTTGAGACCTGCAGTTGGGCGCCAAAATGTAACTGGCTTATGCCGGCTAGCAAAATCGGTCTACTAGAGCGCTCCGGGAATTAGGGTTTTGGAAACAAATGGCTTAAGCGCCACCTCAACAGAGGACCACTTGTCGTTTGGGTGCCCGGCAACTCAAACCTCAGGGCGAGTTCAGATGAAACACAAATGCATGGAATGAACTAGTAGACGGAAGATCTCGAATTTCCGGAAGGAACTAACTCAAAACCGTATCAAAAAACTAACCAAGAGAAACCTTTCACCGAAACAAAAGCACGGGATGCCTGTTCTCATCACCGGTCAAGTGCTTTCCGAACACCTCGATCTCACACGCTTCAAGACAAGAGGGAGGGCTGAGTTTCCCAAGCAGCCCAACTTGGAGTACAATTAACAACGAAAACCTACAACAAAAACGACGAAACGTGAGAAACCTCTTGTGTTCAGTACACCTATATGACGGGAACTTTCTAACCTAACATTTAAAGCATTTGACTACAATTTGTAACAACATTTAAAAACCACATTTATTGACTTTTAAACAAACCAAATTTATTAACCTCTGCCATAGGGGCACCCTAGCCTATGCATCTCCTACTCTCTAGCTGTGCGGATTTGAATAAACTAAATATAGATTGCGCTTACTTTACAATACGCATGCATGCCGACACTTTTGTACGCTACTCACGGTTTATCCTCTACTTTACCGACACTCTACTATTCCCTCTCCATCCCGTCGCCCCTGCGACGCTCGCACCACGCAGAACACCGAGTAGTGAAGCTAAGTTCACTCGTCGTTCACCAAAAACGTTGATTTGATGTTTTCCCGATGAGTGGGTGGGAAAATCGCTCTCAAGAAGCGCGCTGTTAGCGTTCGCAGCTTCCTTCCAATTCCGGCCGAAATTGGGAACTTTAATGTTGGCGCGTGGGGTCAGGGTAGTGGTAACAATAATGGTGCGGTGTGCCGAGCGGGAGGGGTACCAAGCTATAAAAGCCGTAGCACGGCTGTTCAATCGGGTAAGCGCATTGTCTTATAAATCATTAGATTTTACTTTACCTTTTCGGATTTCCTGAATCACGCACAGCACCGCACTTTCTATCTAATTAAATTTTAAATAGGCTTCCTAAATAAATAAAACGAACAATTACTTATACTGCACCTAAGACACTTCTCACGTCACATTACCTCGACAAACACACCGCAAAACTACAATACAATTAACTTCATAACCTGCCTCTTCCACGGGTCAAATTAAAGTGGACGAGAAAGCATTTGAGAATCCTCAGATAGGCCGCTCTAATGTTCTTGACCTTCGTTCCGGAAGTCGCAGCACGATTTTTTCTATAGGCGTCTCCGATTACCCTTTGCGACAATTAGAGGTAAATTCTCCCTTTCACTCGAGCATCCTACATCTGACTATCTCATTCCAGTCTATGACTTCAAGCTTGTCTTATTATTTCTAACCCGACGACAAGTAATCCTACCAAGAGATTACACTCAATCCCACGGATCAAGTTTTATGCTCTAAATGAGAAAAGTCTCGCGCCGAGCAAGGGAATGAACTCCTAAATGAGTGAACTGTCCTCAAGCAATAGTTTACTATAAGCGTTAGTTCATCTATTGCATGCAAGCTGGTTGAAATAATGCGTATCATTTTGAATAGTAACTGTTGTTCATCAAATTCATGCTACATTAATTATATTTTAATTATATACCGCTACAAGGTAGCATTCAAGATGCTGATAAAATGCTAATATAAAGCTTGTAGCATCTGAAATGCAGATTTAGGGTTGATTTACTGCATATGCTAATGCATATTGGTTACCTGTGTAGCGTGGTGCGCAGAAAATTTGCTCGTTTTCATCACAAACAAAGAATGGCCAGCATCTTCACCGGATCTCAACCCACTTGACTACTTTGGTTGGGGTTATATGCTTCAATATATTGGCACTACGAAAGGGCTTACTTTAGATCGGTTTGAGAACATTTGGTTGGTTAACAAAGCGTTTGTGTAAAGTTATTAAGGAAAAGGGCGAGAAATTTGAATTTGATTAACTTGGTTTATTTCTATAACATGAATCTTTCAAATGCAAAATAAACGCTATGATTTGGTTGATTTGTTTTGCTGTAATCCCATTTTGTTTTAGTGGCACGTATTGTGAGACACCCTGTGTGTTACATGTCAGTTATATTTTTTTGCAATCTATTGGTATGATATCTCAAGCGACCAAAAGATCTGATAAAAAGATGTTTTTTGGCTTAACCAGGAAATCGAAGCATTATGGTGAGAATTCAATTTGAACTATGAAGTTCATGAAAGGTTCGTTCAAGAGGTTGCAGAGAATGCTATTCAGCTCAAAAAGTATCTCAAACAAACTCAACAAAACCGACAAAAAAAAGACATTTATATTCGACAATTTCATTCATCTCTTATCCTCCGCAACTTTATATTTACAATCCAACGCCCACCGTCCGGTAGTGATTTTATGGAAGAATATTTTTTGCAGTTAAACGAACTGTTGTCGACTCGACAAACATTTTTAGCCCGGGAGCTGGAAGGTGATAGCTTTGTTGGACTCCAGTGACCCATTTCAACGAGACCCGCATAAGCACAGTACAAACATCAAATGGATATAGGTACTTTGCATACACTTCCATCATCAAATCTTATTGTTTTGAGGATGGCACGTATTTAGCAGTGTCGTTAAAATTCAGAAAGATCTCACCAGATATTGTTGCTGATGTTCAGTCTTCCCTGTGATGCTAAAGGATGCATTTATGTCCCTACAAAAGTAGCACTCCACTATTTGGCAAATATTTTTATCATCCTTTTCGAATGGAACAGCCAGAATGCAATTAGTACTTCGCGCACAAATGCAGTACAATGAAAATCACAGGTAAAAAAATACTGCCGAGAAAAATTTACCTTGAAAAATCACAATCATTGTGCAACGAAAGATAACCAAAACTTCACAGCTTTCCATCTGTACACCACGTGGTGAGTGCATCTGAAATTATATGTCAGCCACTCACACGCGGATGCGTGTTAGCTTCGTTCTTTGCTTCTGACCAGCAAATGACCGTTTTCTACATTGGACTGGTTTTCATTTTTCTCTCTCCACCCACTGCCATCAATCAAAATCCCCCGCCATGAGGCGACTCTATTTCGACTTCTTAACTGCTTATAATCATCAAGTCACTCGCGACAAGGCGGAAAAATACTCTTATTTATTCATTTATGTCCGCGTGGCACATTACTAACAGCACTAACAAACACAATTAAGCTGATATTAACTCTTCCTCCGAGTGCGGGGGCGAAGAACAAAAAACAAAAAAAAAACGGAGAAAAACTACCGACCATCACATTTTTTTGGAAGGAATCGATTATATTCACTACATATTACACAAAACACGTGGAGATTTTAGGATTTCACTTTTCATTTACTTGGAATTACGAATATATTTTTGATTTTATTTTTCGCGAAAAGGACGCAGCAAAAACAAAACACGTCAGTTTGCAAGCACGGCTTGCTGCGATCTTCAAATTTATATTTTGACTGCTGTGTTGTAAAATGATGATTGAGTTCAATTTGATGATTTTTTCAGAACTTACTTCAATTTAAAATAAATACTTACTACCTACCCAGGTATCCATTCATTCATTCTTAGCGTTTCAAGCTAGTTGCTTTCGCAATTAGCCTATTGCTTGCTCTAAACTTAGTGTTCCAAATGCACTTCCACAGTTATTAATTAGGAGCTTTCGATTTCAGGTGCCATTTTTGCATTAGTATGATTGTGTGGCAAGTACAATCATACCCTATATGCCCAGGAAGTCGAGAAATTCGTCTTAACGAAAAATTCCTAGACCAGACCGGGAATCGAACCCAGCTACCTCCAGCATGGTGTTGCTTTGTAGCCGCGCCTTTACCGACGCGCCTTTACTTGATAACTGAAGTGCTAATCTCACTCAAGTGCTAACGAACACATCTTCAAAATGAGGGGTTTGCAAACATTTTTAATGCACGATGAAAGAAAATGCGTCACGTTTAAGTCGACCAAATTTTGATGGAAACACCCTTTATGAGCATTATATACAACTTAAATGCTATTCAAAAGCAGGTTTTAACCCGTTATACAGCTAGTTAATGCTGGACCCCACCAAAAGAAAACGTCTCTGTCGACAATAGCATGAATTGGTAATATTTGCAAATGACAGCTAGATGACAGCAGTTGAAATTTTGTTCTGCTGTTGGGGAGTTTAGCTTTTAGAATGCTGATGAAATGTTTGATGCCTGCTTTGCCTCTGATATTTTTTTTTCTTCTTCTGATGATGATGGACTTTGCTCTCTGTTTAGACTCCCTATTTTTTCTTATGAAAGGGGAAACTCAAATTCACTGCAGTTTTTGCATTTCCTAGGATGGGATTCGAACTCGCTGCTTCGTGGTCGACGTGTTTATGTACCGCGTCATTATCCTCTAACCTATATGGAACGTATGGGAACGGTTTTAATATTTGCCCAAACTTCAATGTCTGCAGGTTACCAATAACCATTGAAATATGCACTAATTGTGCATCATACTTGCATTTACGGTTTTTCTTGCTGTACATTAGCTGACTGAATGCATAGCTGTTGTAAAGTAGCATACGCAAAGCTACCGTCATGTTAGCTGTCTGATCTTTGCATTTTGTATGCTTGATATATTATTAGAATCACGCTTGATTTATTATTAGAAAATGCGTAGTTAAAGTTGTTTACAAATGTTTACAGATAGCCTGCAGAATTTTGATGAAGATAATTTAATCACCAAAGTGAGAACTAAAATTATATTCCTGATGCAGGAGTAAGTGAGGATGATGAAACCGTTCGAAATGTCGATTCGTAAACAACTTTAACTAAGCATTTTCAGTGCGTTATTCTAATAATATATCAAGCATAAAAAATACAGATAACCAACTAACATTATTTCAGCATTGCGAATGCTATTATACAACAATTATGCATTCAAGCTGCCTCTGTGCCTTGTAAATGCAAGTATGATGCAGACATCGAATTCCCTAAGTGTTTCTCTATTGAGAAGGAGATATGTCCATGGTCTGAGAATGATTCCTCACCGGATACTTCCCAAGAGGGAATCCTATTCGTTAGTATTTGACTACACATTGTCAGATCAGGTACTTCTTGTCGCCTCGAGCTAACAAAAGTTGGTTTGTTCCCCATATTGTATATATCTATATTATAAGCAGGGATATATTCTAAAAAGGACTCACCTCGTATGTTGACGTCACTACTTCCCGACATAGTGTGGTGAGCGTTGGCGTCACAGCCAATGATGAACTGTTCATTTTGCTGTCTGCAGCCGTTAACAAACTCGATGATCAGGGATGGTGGAGTTTCTTCTTCATCACCAGGAAAGTAAGCTGATACTAAGTTCACTATAGACTTACCCCTGACGGTTGGAACCTCCTTCCTGATGGCTACGATGTCTCTCTTGATGAATTCTGTAATGGGAGTAAAATTAATCCTTCCAGGAGATGTTAGAGTAACTTACATTTTGGTACTGAGATTCCCAGCACTCTATGATTGCTGATCCACGGTTCCTGTTCTAACGCCAGGTCAAGGTATTCTTTGGCAAACCTTCGCGAGAGTACGCCTGATGCCCCTCTAGCATGTTGAATGTTTGCCTGTCGTTGTGATGATGACCCGCGTTTTTGTGATTGGCATTCCCTGAGGATCTTTGTTTCTTGATTCACTATTGACATCTTTTTACCCTTCTTACATCAATAGAAGGGTATTAAGATCGCTTGAAAACTCGACTTTTTATCCGAGGCCCACAAGGCCGAGTGTCATATACCATTCGACTCAGCTCGACGAACTGAGCACATGTGTGTTTGTATGTATGTCTGTGTGTATGTATGTGTGTGTGTGTGTGTGTGTGTGTGTGTGTGTGTGTGTGTGTGTGTGTGTGTGTGTGTGTGTGTTTGTGTGTGTGTGTATGTGTGTGTGTGCGTTACAAATAATGTCACATCGGTTTCTCAGCCATCTGTTAACCGATTTCAGTTCTGTTGACGGCAAATGGAAGCTACAACATTCCCATAGAACGCTATTGATTTTTTTTTCATTCAGACATTTCGTTATGAAGATATGAACGAAACAGTACTTGAAGGCCTATTATAATAGTTATCAAACAGTTTAGTCTCCGATTACATACTGAGCTATTTGTATACCGATTTTAGTTTTGTTGGTGCCAAATCAAAGCTATGATAACTCCAAATAATTGGTCAAAATTTCATTATGATTGGATAATCCTTCATGGAGATATGACCAAAACAATACCTGAGAGAACGAGAGCAACGAATTGTGAGATGAAAATATACTCGTTGCAGTTCAAAACCAAAGAGTACCACTCACACCCATATTGTGTCAAATCTGGGGCATTGTATAGCACATACAGCGGACTAGCCACACTAAGCGACTCTATAGAATTCAGGATCGATTAGCTCGAGTGGTTTTGAATTGCAACGAGTATATTCGAAAATTACACAAAGTTTCCATTTACTATAACTACACAATTTTGACGATTAAGAATTAAGTATTCATTTAGCATCTTGATTCCGTATTGATAATCAAAATTCATTCTGTGGACTAAATATACGAAATTTCTAATATTTGTGTAAATTATTCTTTTATAATAGGTCGTTAAACACTATTAATGTAAATATTTTAATCACTTCGATAAACAATATGTTCAGGATTGACAAATAGTTCTTTTTATAAACTAAATGTTTGAATATTCCTGGATCTTCTTGGAATTTCTGATGAAAATATGTATCCAGTACCATATTGGCCACATTTGAGTTCGTAATTCTGGTGAAATGTAAGAAGGGTTCAGTCTCACCATCGGTGGATTAATGCGGGTTTTTCGGATTTAGTCTAGCTTTTCTTTGTTGAGGCTCAGTATTCGATGGCGTCTGACATTCATCACTGGTACTTACACTGTTTGGTCAAGGGATTTGTTGTGCCTTCTCAGCAACTTCCGTCGCCACTTCTCGCCTGCTCCTTTTTGACGCCAGTATAACTGTCGTGCTGGTCAATCCTGCCTGTCTTCACCCGACGTAGTTTGGCAGTGTGATACATGTAGTTGTTCCTGAATGCCCACCTTATCACCATCTGCATGGACTCATCGTTCATCGTGGGGATAGTCCTCTGGTGAACTCTCCAAGAGTCCGAACTCAGGTCGTTCTGGGTCTCTATGAATGCCATTATCCCCTCATTGGATTTCGTGGTGCTTTTTGGCAGGTAGGCTGCCATGATTTCCGATCTAGGAATATCCTTCTCGTCAACCGCTTATATTCTTTAACCAGTCCGCTGTGGCCTGGTCATGGCAGTTGATTACCAGGACGCCTGTTTTCATTGTGCAGCTTCTGAGATCGGTTTTACTGCTGTTCCCCGCTTCTCAATTACATTATTTATTATGGTGTCTTGGACCAAAATCAGTTGTTGTGTTGTTAGAGTTGTCGTTGGGTAGTCCTTTGGAATTATTCCTATCCGTACTTGGCTCATTACTTCCGTGTAATGCGGTTGTTGAGTAGTGGAGGACAATTCCTTTACCTTATTTCCCTGGACATTCAGTTTCCTGGGTTGAGTACGCTCACCTCTGCTTCCCAGGGCCCTTGTTCCCCCTCTCTTTTTCGATCGGACCAGGGTGTCCAACCTTCTTGAGTTTATCCTAGACATTTATATTCCCGGACCCTTGGTTGTCTCTTTGTAGCTGGCTGTTCACCGAACCTGTAAAGCCGGCCATGTGTAGTCTGCCCGTCGGCGTGAATGCCTCCTTCGTTTTCTTTGGATGTGGTTTACTTTCCCCACTAGATAGATCAGCTCTGGGCCTCTTCGCTGATTCTGGCTGCGAAGTCTCACTTGGTTTTTGAGCAAGGCGATCCTTGCCGTAGCCTTGATCTAACAGCTTTCTAGATGCTTTTTTCCGGCTCCACTCAGCTTAATCCGGTCTTGGTTCTGAGGTTAGAATGGTTTAGCCGCAGCTGATTTGATAGTGACGTTTACTCCATCGTCCTCGCCATTATCTTTCATCTCGGAGTTTCATGGTTTCCAGTTATTTGCTGTCTAACTGGGCTTCAATTTGCTCCAGAGATTCTCCCTTGTCTGTGTTCATCTTTTCTGGTTGAGAGAGGCAGGCGGTATCTTTTCTTACGTTTATATTGTTGTTGCTCATTTGAATCCCAGCAGTAGCACGAGAAGTAAAGGACGACTGCGCCCTGCATTAGCGTAGCAAGGGATCGGATACTGTGGGGGTGTGCCCTGATTCTCCACAGGCTCCGTTCAATCCGTAAACAATCTTTTTGCCATTTTTTTATGTGTTACTCAGAACTTTACGTATACTTCAAAAAGTAGGAGAGTAGTTCAACATAGATGTATTGTGAACTTTTGGGCTGATTTAAAGTAGTTCTTTGATTGAAGAGCTTTTTGAAGGTCAAAACATGTTTTCAATTAACAACATATGAACTTGAGGGTTGAGTTGGATAGCAACAAGAAACTTCTCTTAAGCTTTCAAGTTGCTTTAGTTGTTAATGATACATTGAAGAAAATTAAGTTCTGTCTGTACCTGAAGTGTCTTGTTATTCAGCAAACAAGTTCCATGGACCTAAGTTTCTACGAAATTTGAATTTTTTGTTCTCATCTCAAAAAAAATTCTATCTTTTGGTTGCTTAGCTATATTCCACAAGGTGATCGCTAACGACACGTACTCTGTTCCTGTTTTCCTTTTATCAGTCAAATACTATAATTTCGAGCCTTCCAAATAAGTTTATCTTCCAGATAAGCCACAATCAACCTCAGAGCCTAAAGTTAAATGGAAATTTAACCCCCTTAAATCCCTTTACCAGCGCGAGGCTTGTCTCATCACATCGCATCACAAAGCAAAAAAAAAAAGACATGCGGGAATTCCCAGAAGTTCGCCACAACTTGAAGCGCACCGAAAACAACGTCGAAAATTTCATTTTCACGAGACACCTGTCGAGTTTCTCCGTAATTTTTTGTTTCATTTCATATCATTCCTCTATGTTAACCTACGAGTGATAAGCGAGTTTTCCTCTCTCTCCGGCAAGCCAAAGCCAGAATCAAGATGGTGAAGGCATCCCCCCACTCACCTCTCCGAGAATAGATTCCCACGTGTTCAGCTTCCAGCGCGCTTCGTTGAGCATTCTGAATTCACTTATTGATGAAAATCGGTCCAAAATCAAAAGAAATATATTTACGGTTCAGATGACGGAGCTGGAAATAAACATCCTCCGTGCGGTTGGCGCTAGCTGCTGCCACGAAAAGGTGGAACGAACGTTTTGCTATGCAGCATTGGGGCCAGCAGATTCAAACCCCGTTCGGCGGAGACACCCACATCCGATTATGGAGCGGAAAACGATTACGGACAAGATAAATTTATCTTCCAAAAGCTCGTGTGTCTGCTACTATCCGGTACGTGTGCGGTTGGCTGGTGGTTGGTGAGTGAAGCCGGTGGCCCCGCTCCGGCCACCGTGCCACCAATCGAATAGATTCCTGGAACGGAGTACGCTTTGATGAACTTTGGTTTGATTATGAAGATGTGATTGCTGAGTTTGGTGCGATGGTGACACGGCTGGCTGAACGGAACATACACGTGGAAGAATTTCATCTTCAAAAAGGTGGCACTGCACGTCTGCAGTATTCAGTGGGGAGAACTGAGCTCTCGGATTATCCAGCAACGCACCGGTACGGAAGAGATGAATACATAATAAGGTGGAACTTGCGGGATCAATGTGGTTATAATAATCTTTTCTGAAGGGAATGGCAAGGCAGGAGTTTTTTTTAATAGAGTTCTCAATATTGATCTTAGTGGAAGAGTTTTTTTTATTCGGATTTTCTGTGAATGGCATGTTCCGTGGAGAACATACTTCCTCTTTCATTATGCACCGAGGTAAAATGTAAGAGTGATAAAGAAGCTCGCTTGATATGACAAAACCACTGTTTAAACCAGAAATTAGCGAATTCTTTTATTCGATCAACGAAGCTCATTCAAGTAAATTGTTTATCAAAACAAGCTTACTGTCTGCTCTCTGTCTTAAAACATGGCCCACTTAGTAATGGAACTCTTTTGCTTGTTACAGCGCTCCTAGTGGACGTTTCCGAAATCTTGTGCCGTTTATTTGTTGACAATTGGGGATTTTTTTTACCATCGTACACATTAGGCCGAAGGATCTCAGATTGTTACGAAACTATGTCCAAGCGAAGGGTTCATGGACATATAATATAAATAATATTAAAAAATTCAGGGTTGCCAGTTTTCCAGGCAAACGCCAATTGAAGTTTTTCGATTCTCCCGAACATCACTTATCTCGACAATTCTTAACTCAAGAGGGCTTCATCGTAGAAAAAAATTGTTGTCTGTGATGAAATTTTTCAAAAATTTGGAAAAAATGTAATTTAAAAAAACTTCCTACAAAATTTTTCACATTGTACGATTCTATTTTTTTTTTTGAAAAGCCGAATTTTTTTTTTCGGAGTCATGAAATATACAGTACTGGAAAAAATAAAGTGCTCACCAAAACGAATAATCTTGAAGGGTGACACCCTTTACACATTCAGAGAAAACCTTGAGCTGTATTCGACATAATTCATCTTATTCTTCCGTTTTATCGTTTCGTGCAAAGAAAATAATAAAAATCTAGGACTGGAAATTTATATCTTAATTTTTATTGAACCTTTTCTGTTATCGACTGGAAAAAATAAAGTGCTCACAAGAGAAATTGTAAAGAAAACACAGTATATAAAGCTTTTAGTATTTAGTATGTCCACCTTTTGCCTGGATCACTGCTTGTAGACGTCGTGGCATGCTTTCGACGAGGTTGTGCAGATATGTTTCATCGATGTTCTGCCACGCTTCATTTAAAGCTTTGAAAAGCTTGGTTTTATTCGTCACTTCGCCTTTATCCACCTGTCTATCCAAAATCGACCACAAATTTTCAATCGGGTTGAGGTCGAGTGATTGTGGTGGCCATTCCAACAGTTTAATGCGATTTGCTTTGAAGAATGCAGTTGACTTTCGTGCTGTGTGCTTTGGGTCATTGTCCTGCTGGAAAATGAAGCTTTCCTCAAGCCCCATTTTAAGAAGCGATTCCTCCAGATTTTCATTGATTATATCAATGTAACGATCAGCAGTCATGATACCTTCGATTTCCACGAGATTTCCACCACTGGACCACGAGGAGCACCCCCAAACCATAATACTTCCGCCACCATGTTTTACAGTTTTCTGCACGTTCTGATCCAATAAGCGTTCTCCCGACTTTATCCAAACACGAGGGCGCTGTTTCTTGCCAAACAGTTCAAATTTGCTCTCATCAGACCATACCACTCGTTTCCAGAATTCTACGGGCTGTTCCGCATACTTTTGAGCAAATTTCAATCGTTTGATTCTATTGACTTTTCTGATTAGAGGGCGTCGACTTGCATACTTGCTCTTTAATCCAGCTTCTTGCAGCCTGTAGCGAATAATTCTTTCGGATACCTTCAGATTCAAGTTCTCACGTATAGCACGGCTGGTTATTGATGAGCATCTTCTTGCTTCTCGTACGATTCTCGGATCATAGAGTGGTGACGTTAGACGCTTCCTCTCACGACCTGATTTATTTGCCACACTTCCATATTGTTCGAATCTCTGCCACCAGAGTGGCTTAAAGCATACTTAGCAGCAATTTTCCGGAACGATTTATGGTTCTGGTGGTCTCGAACGATGAGTTTACGGATTTTTAGGGGAATTTGCTTACTTTCCATCTTAAAACACGAATAACGAACAAGTAAAACGGGGAAAAATTGTTCTTGAATATACCGCGCATAAACAACAATAAGAGGATATGTCAATATCAGCGACTGGGAACGAACAAAACACAGTAAAATATTATAAGGTAAAAGTGAGCACTTTTTTTCTTCCAGTTCAAAAACAACTCAATTTAAGTAAAAAAGTTTTTTTTTTTATTTCAAGAGAAAAGTAATTTTTTTTTCTACAAAAACTGAAAGATAACGCAAATTAAGTCAACTTTGCGGAAGAAAGCTAAATAATATAATCAAATTTGATGAAGTTATGAAGCAATGATATAATTATTTCCGGGTGAGCACTTTATTTCTTCCAGTACTGTATTTTCTAGTTAATTTATGCATTTGCTTACATTTGTGAAATTTTGGCGATTGTTTTTTTTTTGTTTTTGTTTTTGAGTAATGCTCGAAAAACTATGGGCTCAAATTAAATTGTTCATGACTTAGAAAATGGTTTTTCAGGCTTTTACAAGCAATTTTCCATCACTGTGGAAAATTTTGTACGAAATTGGCAACCCCAGTTTTTCCGAGCTGGCAACTATGAATTTTTTAATGTTTTTTTTTGTTCATAACATGAACTTAACGCGTTGACAATGCACTATGGTCCAGATCACGAATTTAAGAGGAAACTGTAAATTTGAAACTGTACAGCAAAGTAATGTTCTACAACATGGTTTGTATCACTAAGGCCCATTTTTTTATGTTAATTAAAATTAGGGTGGTCCCCATTTTCACGGAAATACAAAAACTAACTTTTTTATTTGCTGAAATAGACGTTTACATTATTAGGCAAAGTTGTAGCGCAAAAAATTTCATTGAATTTTCATACATATATATTTTTTTTGTAGCTTGAAACTGACCGATTTAGAGCAATTTTCCGTCATCAACTGTACCATAAAAAAAAGTATTTCTGTCCTAATTTTTTTATTTCAATTTCCATTGTAAAATTGTGTTGCAACGAGTTGTAGAACGCGCTTATTTTGAAATATTAACTTTGCGGCTTGCTTTTACCAATCAATAGTTATTGAAGTTTTTCTTCTAAAACCATCCCAGATTCAAATGGAATTTTCTCAAGATACAGAAATAATATATCTCTAGTTTTCACATATGTTGAACAATATATTGTTCTTTCAAATGACGTCTTTAATTTTTTTTTGTTAGCTCCAATCATAGAAATCAACATTTGAAAAGGGCGTATTTTTTTAGAAAAACTTCAATAACTATTGATTGGTTGAAGGCAGCGGCAAAATTTGTATACCAAAGTACCTGTCTTTAAATGTTCTAAAACTCGTCGCAACACAATTTTACGGTGAGAATTGAAATAAAAAAGTTAGGCATAATTTTTTTTTATGGTACACCCTAAGTTGATGAGGGAAAATTGCTCTTAATGGGTCAGTTTTTAAGCTACAAAAAAAATTGTATGTGAAAATTACATTCTGCGCTACAACTTTGCCCAGTAATGTAAATGTCTATTTCAGCATATAAAAAAGTTGTATTTCCGTGAAAATGAGAACCACCCTAATTTTACCCAACATCAAAAAATGGGCCTTAGTGATACGAACTATGTTGTAGAGCATAATTTTGCTGTAAAGTTTCAAGTTTAGGCGCTGGGAGCAAGTTTCCTCGTAAATTTGTGATCTGGACCATAGTGCAATGTTTCGTAACAATCTGAGACCCTTCATGATGATGATGATGATGATGATGAAATACTACCATCCAATGTAGCAAGGAATCTTTCCATAGCGATGGAATAATCTGAAAAACGATTTCATCAGGATTCTATTGTTGTTTGTGATCATCAAGCTCCTGTATGAAGGGTCAACAACATTTGGGTGGACCCGTTAGCAGATACACTTACGCGAAACCCGCGAATATAGGGAAGAGAATCCCCTTCCAAGAGCAAGTTCACACCCACAGCACTAGAATCGAGCCCTCGATTGACAGAATAAACCCAATAGATGGGGTCGAAGAGCCCGCCCTCGTTCCGCGAAATGTTAACAATAGGGAGGAGGCAGTCCCATACTCTCTGTCCAAATCGTTTCACTTGGGTGCCCTGATGGCCCTCCATTTCCCCGATATTTATAAGGTCGTGAATATTTAGTATATTTTGTAGCGGTAATTTGATTGCTTACCTAGTGTTAGAAATTTTGGCTGCACCGTCATAAACCGTTCCCCACTTATTGCTCTGTGTCGTCTCGGTGTTTCTGCTTTTGAAGCGTTGACTTTAGGCAAAGGCCTATGCTAGTCTAAAGTCTATGCACGATGTCATATATGGTATTGCTCACGGTCATAGCATACGGAAGAGAACATGAAAAAGAAGAGAAAGAATTAGTTATTGGTAAGATGCGATGCGAATAAAGCCCGATTCAAATTGAATTTCGACGCATTCAAGTGATAACTCAAGAGTTAAACAACATACACGGTTGATCAAAACGTCAAACAAAAAGGTATTTATTCAGCTTTCAAATTATATATAACAAGTTATTACATTTCACCATTTCGAACGAACTGTCGCACTTTACTTGTGATCGATGCCAACATGATGTGCACAGTAGCTAGTGACACTGTACCGGCGAACTCATTCCATGTTAAACGCATTGGTTGTGCATTTTTCACTTCTTTACCGCATCTTCGAAGTTTTCGCTTGACAATTGCCCAATATGTTTCGATCGGTTTGAATTTAGGCCAATTCGGAGGATTAATCTCTTAGGCGACAAAAATCATTCTAGTACCTCATTAGAGTAGTGGCAGCTGGCTAGATCCGGCTAGACCAAAGCATAACGTTGGTCCTGTGTTGCCGAATGAAGAGTAAAATCCGCTTTTTCAGACACTCTTTAATGTAAACCTTCGACGTCATTGTGTGAGATGTGATGAAAACCTTGGCTTTAAGGCCAAAACTGCAGATTCCTTGCCAAATCATTAGTTTCCGAGCAAACTTGTCAGCAAAAACAAATATATCCCTGGAAGGGACATCCCCACGACCAGTTGACAGGTGACATTCTCTTCCGGGGATTTGTTTATAATCCATTTTGACATATTTTCTCGTCATCTGTAAAAATACAGCTATCAAATTTCGTCAAAACTCGTTTGTATAGTAATCGTGCTCGCTTTTTGGCCACTAAGTTTTGTTTCAGGGAGCGATTCGGATGTTTACTGGCACAAAAAAACTTCACAGAAAACACAGAAAACACAGAAAACACAGAAAATCTGCCTGAATCGCACGGAAACGATCTCTAGCAGATTCACAAAAACTTCTGACTACGAAATGTAGAATGAGTAGCTCTTTCTCTAGGTCCGAACCAATATTACAATGGGACGATATTGGACGTCAATGGTGATTTTTTTTAAGAAGCAAGTATATGTTTGAAGGATAATATACAATTCTGAAACAATCTTCATATCTATAACTCACCTGCTTGATGAACATGGTTGCTCATTTATTGATTTATTTCACTTTTTCAATTTAAACTGACAACATGCATACATAATCTACAACACTGACTTTACTTTATGAAAGCATCACAAATACTGATAGCCGATCACCTCCATATTTCTTCGAGAATATAGAAATCACTAATGATTAAAATTGAAACTCACTTTCTCTCAAAATGAAAAAGCAAGATTGTAATGCAATTTCACATGATTTTGTTTCATATCTCGTAATAGATCGTAACTTGGAGAAAAAATGCAACTGGGCAGAAAAGCGACACATCAATTTGCTTTGAAAAATTCAATGTGTGAGTGAGGTTGTGCAGTGTATTAGTGTTGAGTATAAGATTGAAGTCCGGAAGTTCAATGGCTCACAAAAAATATTTTCGATATGCAATCGAGATTCGAGACGAGACCGACTGCGTCATGGCCCTGGATTGTTACCATTCAGCCACTGTAACAAGATGGAATCAGCGGAATGAAAGCCCAACAGTTGCTTCGATTGTCGAGGCACTCGGCGATACAGCAACGAGGCAAATGTATCTCACACATACTTGCATGGCTTCGTTTAATTCATAAAGAAGGGCAAAATTGAAGAGACGGAGATCGGAGTGTGATGACGAGTGAAAATAAAAATAGAACACTTGGCAGCAGAATACCAACAGTGACCAATAGCATTGCAGCATTCTGTGGTGTTGTCTCACCCATATTTAAAAGTTATTGACTGTTGAACAAAGACCCAACGGTTTCTTCGACTGACGAGGCACTCAACGATACATTTGTTTCGAGAAATCTGTGTGCTGTCAACCACTTGCACACACTTACATGGCTTCGTTTATACCATAAAACGCGTTGTGGATCATGATGGGCAAAATTCCTTTACTGAATCCTGCGGATTTCGCATGATTTGATTGCAAAAGTTGCAATTGAACTTTTTGCAATCAAATCATGCGACTTTTGGGTGCTGTTTCTATATATCATTTTTGTTTTTTAAATATATTTTGGAATCTGTTCCAACCTGCGATACCCGAACTTATTGTCATTGTAAACCTCAATCCGATACGAGCAACGAATATAGACAAACACACCAGCGTTGAGCACCCAAGTCGATCTAAATTACACGGCGATCTGAGGGAGCGCCCAAACCGACGCGATGCGTTTTTTAAACGCGTTGGTTTGTGCGCTAAGCCGCCATGTTATCTCGATGCGACCAAAAAAAACCCTGCAGCCTGCAGAATCCTTAAGTTTACGTTTCGCGAGTTCTACAAAAAATTTTTTAATAAAAATATCGTTCTTCATTAACTTACCGATCAACATAACAAATGACAGTTATTGGCATTCCCACTCTCCCAATCCAGAGTGCTTCAATCGGGTGCCCTGATGGTCCCTCCCATTCCCCTGAATTATATATAGATAAAAGTGTATATATTTATGTAAATGAAAAACACTACAATCATTCGTATCTATTATAAAGGGTGTCCACGATGAAATTGCCACACTATGAAATTGCTCTAACTTTTTAACCGTTGGGTAGAATTTAATGAAAATTTGGGTGGATTTAGGAACGGTTGACTACCGATCGGAAGCCCAGAAGTGAAGGAAAAGTATTCCGTACAACACCAAAAATCACAACCGCGTAGTTAGGGCCTTCAACCGAAATCCGAACGCCTCCGTTCGGGATGTGGCTAAGAAGCTGCACCTAAGCCGAAGTTTTGTCCAGAAGGCCAAAACTAAGGCTGGGCTTCGAACGGTCAAGGTACAAAAGGCCCCTAATCGCGACGAGAAGCAGAACAAGTCCGCCAAAACCCGTGCCAGGAAGTTGTACCTCAACATGCTGACGAAAGTTGAATGCTGCACCATGGACGACGAAACATATGTGAAAGCCGACTTCAAACAGATCCCCGGCAACCTGTTTTTCACGGCCAAGGATAAGTTCAGCGTTCCGAGCATGTCCGCACTCAGAAGATGTCCAAATTTGCGAAGAAATTCCTGGTTTGGCAAGCCATCTGCACGTGCGGGAAGCGGAGTGCACCTTTCGTGACCCAGGACACGATGAACGGACAGGTGTACATAAAAGAGTGCCTCCAGAAGCGGCTGCTTCCTCTCCTGAAGGCCCACAACGTGCCAACAATCTTCTGGCTGGATTTGGCCTCATGCCACTACTCCAAGGACGTGCTGAAGTGGTATGCGGACAATAAGGTCAATTTCGTGCCGAAAATGTTCAACCCTCCCAACACTCCGGAGCTCCGCCCCATCGAGAAGTACTGGGCGATTATGAAGCAGCACCTTCTTAAACGACCTAAGGTAGTGAAGACAGTCGAGGAACTGAAGAAAGTATGGGTTTACATGCAAAAAACGGTTGATTCACAGGTTGTGCAGAATATTATGGCCGGGGTTAAGGCCAAGGTGCGGGCATTTGCGTATGGACTGTAAATAAAATACGAGTAAAATGGTAAAATGAAGTTTATTAGTTATTTCTCAATCCCTGAAAATTTGATGGCAATTGGATGAAAACTCGAATTTTGCGAATCAATTTTGTGTGTGGCAATTTCATCGTGGACACCCTTTATATGATCTCCATTCGGTTGGTCCCGAAATACAAGAAATGCTGTAAAGTGTAAAAGTGTAGAGCTCTGTGGTTCGCGCTTAGCCCGTTGTCGAAAAACAAAGATGGATCATCTCTATAAATATATATTTGTGCAAACGTCCATAATACATGTCCTACCCTACCAGTCAAACAACTACTGTTTCTGAAGTGTGTTGATATTGTTAACAATATAACGGTTCTTTCTATGCCTCCGCCATGGCAGGACGGCCAATAAATCGTGGTCTTTTATACAATATTCATAATAACGAATTTATGTCTGTCTGTCTGCCTGAACCTTATAGACTCGAAGACTAGTGAACCGATCGGCGTGAAATTTAGCATGGAGGGGTTTTAGGGGCCGGGAATGGTTGTTATGATAGTTTGAGACTCCTCCAACCTCTATCTCTTATGATAGTTCGAAATCCCTCTGGAGGGGCTGGCTCCCATACAAATGAAACAAAAATTTCTGCATAACTCGAGAACTTTTCAAGCAAATGGAGCGAAATTTGGCATGTGGGGGTTTTTGGAGGAGAGAAATGTTTCTATGGTAGTTCGAGACCCCTCTCCTATCAGGAACCCCTTCCCAAATGAAATGGATTAACGCATAACTCGAGAACTAATCAAGCAAATGGAACCAGGAGGTGTAGAGGTTTTTGAGGGCAAGAAATGTTTCTACGGTGGTTGGAAACCCCCCCTCTTTATGAAATGGGGAGGGGGAAGGTAGTCATACAGTGAAACACAAATTTAAACCAAACATGAAAATCATCTCCACTGTTATTAAAATATGAATGCAGGGGTTTTTGGCACCGGAGAAGATTCTCAAGATGAATCGAGACTCGTCCCCCGTCTTAAAGAGGGTTTCAAATAAAACATAAATTTCTGCATAATTCGAGCACTAATCAAGCAAATGGAACCAAATTCCGTATGTGGGAGTTTTTGAATATAACGTTTTTTTATGGTGGTTTGAGCCCTCTCCCTTATCTGGAAGGGATGGCTTCCATGCAAATGAATCAAAAATTTCTGCAGACCTTTAGAACTTATCAAACACTGGAACCAAATTTGGCATGTGGAGGTTTTTGTTGGCAAGAAATGTTTCACGGTGGTTTGAGACCCCTCGCCTATTTGGAAAGAGGGGGGGGGGGGGATCCCGTACACATTAAACACAAATTTCAACCGAACTTGAGAATTACCTCTAATGATATGAAAATTTGCAGGGATTTTTGGAGCCAGGGAAGGTTCTTATGATGGTACAAGAACCCTCCCTTCTCTGGAAGTGGGGGCTCCCACACCAATGCAACACTAATTTCTGCATAACTCAAGAAATAATCAAGCAAATGGAACCAAATTTTGTATGTGGGGGTTTTCTGAGCCAAGAAATGGCCGGAGAAGGTTCTATTGATGGTTTGAAGCTCATTCCCCACCTGGAAGGGGAGGAGGTCCCATATAAATTAAAAACAAATTTCAGAAAATTCGAGCACTAATCAAGCAAATTCAACCAAATTTCGCATGAAACGGTTTTTAAGCAGGATTTTTTTCATAAGTGGTTTGAGACCCCTTCCTTCTGGAGCGGGGTGGGGCTCTCAAACAAATGAAACAGAAATCGGAACCAAAGACGAGAATTATTCATGCAACTAAAACACAAACTGTATTTTTCGCGGGTAAGCAGCACGTTCTGATAGAAATTTAACCACTTCTTAGTCGAGAATGGGGGATTCTGGAGTTACTCTCAGTGCTAAATTATGGACAAGAAGTTAATCTAAAGTTATGTAAGAGAAAATAACATTCAAACTGGCAGCATACGGCATCGTTTGAAGATAAATGTTTTGTCAATAAAATGCTTCTACACAGAAAGAAAAACCCGTAGAAATTACCGATCCAAAAGTTGAATTTCCTGTGTGTTCGTAAAGTTTGTGTTTTTAGAACGTTCGTTTTTTTTGGCAGAAATTACACACATTTGCAAACGAAAATATTTACCAAATTCAATCAGCAAAAAAAACATAAACTCGCCAGTTCTATGAAATGTTCATTCATTTTATTGCATGCCGTGGCTGGGCTCGCACCGGGTTCAGCTAGTATATATCATAAACAGATCAGCGTGCACCTAATCATGTTTGGCCAATTTTTGACCTTTCCACCCTTTTCAGCAGAGGATTCCCAAGTTTTAACCTGACTGTAAGTTAGTATTAAAGAAATAAGCGTGTTATATTTATATTATTTTATTTTTAAGAAGTGACAATATAAAGTCGATGTGATATTGATGGGCAGATAAAAATTACCCGTCACACAATAATGAATTTAAGGAAAAAAAAAAAAAAAAACTAATTGAACACAACAACCGACATAAGGAAGCCATTTCACACCCTTTGCAGAGTCCTGCTGAAAAACTCAGAGCAAATGTTTCAACCAATTTTCTATCCAGCATCGAGATGCAGCGCTAAGTGCCCATGTTTTGTCTTCGGAAAGCTGCTATCACGAACACAACGTGTTGCCGGTCGCATTAATGAGTGTTAATGATAATGACATCCCAGGGGTTACTCCGCTCTCCGCTCTCCCCTTTACCAGTTCGACGCGTTAAAGTGGTCAAAGTTGCGGTTAGTCCACAGGCACAGGGAAACACCACAGCCACCAATCGGTTGTTGATGACCTGACAGCATGTTTGGAGCTGGAGCTTTCCATGATCTCACAGTTGGTAGGCAAGAGGACGTGCTAAAACCTAGCTGCTGCCAAGTGATAATGAAAATGACACTCGCATAACGAGTCTGACGAGGCTCATTAAAAATTAAAATTCATCGCTTCTGGTCGGAACGCTGCGGAACAGGAACAGTAACAAGACGATAGTCTTTTGCTTGTCGTCTTTTTGTTGAAACTAGACTATTTGTGTCAAATGAGCTTTTCTCTATGCTAATGACTTTGAGGAGGCGATGATAACCCGTCGGAATAGTGCATTAAAAAGAAGTTATCTTTTTGCATCTTTAAGGGACCAAACTTTAAGAACGCAAGTTGTGTATCCCATCCCGGCAATGACAGCAGACTTCCAATTGAAAAGCCACCATCGTAGCCAATATTTTAGAAATGCCCGGAGCACAGAAAAACACGAATAAATAATGAGTTCAACCAGGGGAAAAAAATCATCCAGCATCGGAAGAACTCTTCTTCATCATGCTTGTTTTTTAAAAAAAAACCTGTTTGGCACTCAGCAGAAGGCAGTCTTCATGTTTTATTCAATAGCGGTTCTCTCGTGCTCCGGGTGCTTTCCGTGGTCGATAACTTTCGGTCGTTTTCCGGAGCAAGCTTTCTGCTTCCAGCCATACCATAGCCGGTGGCCATTCTCAGCAGCCAACTCGCCAACACAAAGACGACAGTTGACCGGAAACCCGAGCCATGAAATGGTGAACCATTCTCACACGTTCGCAACCGGTCGTCCGTGGTGATTCACGTGTTTCCCGGTCTGGATGAGTTACCAACTGAGGCGATGGGTCGCTTCGATTGCATGATTGCCACCCTATCAAGTGTTAACCATCGGACAGATAGATGATTGGAAATGTCGGACCCCTACAAGTCCGGTAACAGTTTATTGTGGTAAACAACAAACAAGGAGCTTCGGAGCGTTTTGAATTGGTCTTGTTCCTGGTGGTTCGATTGAGTTGCATGATGCTGAGGAACATTTATTCCGGAATGGGATCCCTTAAGGGTATTTGATATTGCTTAGAGCGGCGATTATGCAAACCAGAGCAATGATTAAGGTGAGAATCTGTAACCTCATAACAAGAAATCCACATAATAATTTATCATCAGCTGGTAGCCAACTTGTACTGGTGTGGATAAAAACGTTACCTTCTATCATAAGCCTTTGAACTTTCTCAGCTCAAATAAGGAGTGTATCGAAAATAAGCTATCCACAAACTTTATTTCAAATGATATTGAAAACCGATATTTTATTCATACTAAAAATTGATCCTTTATTGTACGAGTCAAACTTGAACATAATGAAGACCGGATGAAATTTAAGTTATTCCTTCACGAATTTTCGAACTTTGGATCCAATGCTTTTCATCAAGTTCCGGACAAGTGTTGCATCGCAATTTTTTGGACGCTTGAGCCCAAATTTTTTTGAACTCCTGCATGTTGCCAGCTGCCTTACCAGTCGTTTTGAAGACCCTCTTCACGATTGCCCAGTAACGTTCGATGGGTCGAAGCTGAGGGCAATTTGGTGGATTAATATTTTTCTCAACGAAATCTTTACCCTTTTCCGCAAGCCAATTGAGAGTGGTTTTGGCATAGTGAGCCAACTCTAAATCTGGCCAAAACAGTGGAGGTGTACAATCTCTTCTGGAGACACTCAGATCGATAGATTTCCGCATTTATAGTTCCGGTAGTGTAAAAAATGGCTGACTTCAAACCACAGGAACATATTGCTTGCCATACCAGTACCTTTCGACCGAATTTCTCCACTTGAATCGACCTGTCCGGATAGCTCACATCCTTCCCAACGACGGCAGTAAAGTATTGTGGACCTGGAAGGGTTTTTTAGTCCTCCTTTACATAGGTCTCATCGTCCATCAAAACGCATGCATCCGGACGCTGCAAAAGACGCGAATACAATTTCCGGGCCCTTGTTGCTGCTCGCTTCTTCTGTTCTGCACTTTGTTTCGAGATTTTCTGCTTCTTGTAGGTCTTCAGGTGGTTTCGCCTCTTGATACGCTGGATCATTCCGACACTCGTTCCTGCTTTTTTGGCCAAATCACGTATTGACATTGATTTGTTCTTCATGATTAGAGATACCACTTTCTGCTCCAGTTTCGGGTTGGAAGAACCGGGTTTTCTGCCTCTTCCTGGTAGCTCATCCAAAGAATAGTGTTCCCCAAACTTATTAATGATGGTTTTAACACTCGCATGATGAATTCCAAACCGCTTCGCCAATTTTCGCATAGTAATACCCTCCTCACTTAGCCATGTGTCCAGAACCTTAATTTTCACTTCCTTTTCAATACGCGACATTTTGAAAACTCAGAATTTGAACCGCACAAACAAGTAAACAAAAGAAAACTGACAGTCCAACGTACAGCATGCAGTGTTCAAAGCATAAAAAACCATCACAAATACATGCGTACAACGCAAACGTATGTGGATAGCTTATATTCGATACACTCTTTAGGAACGTATCAACATCTGGGGGAAAGATGATCTTTGGGGTGAAGTAGATACACTAGAGTGCTAGTCAAAAATGTCTCAATTTATGAATTAAATATTGGTTTATCAGGTTGAAGATATTATCCGTTCAAGGAATAATACTTTTAAGATTACTCTGACACAATATAGAGAAATTAAAACTATTAGCAAATAGTAAAAATCGGGAAAATTTGTCGCTCAAGTTGTCTACTGAATTCTATCATCTTCAAAGAATTGATTGAAAATATGAAATAAAGCTAAGAAATTATAGTTAAACTCATTACAAAGCATGTGCTTACTAACCCAATATCAGAATATACCTACCTTACCAATCAAACCAAGGCCAGTGTGGCCTCTGCTGTCACAGAAAGTGTCTCCATTGGATTCGGTCCAAGGCTGTACCTCGCCAGCTTTGCTGTCTACGGAAGGTCCGCAGATCGCCTTCTACTTGATCGACACACTTTGCTCGTCCCGCGCCTCTTCCTTTTGTACCCGTCGGTTCTTTTCCGAGAAACATTTTAACTGAGCTGTCGTCCGACGTTCTCGAAACATGCTCGGCCAATCGTTGTCGTTCGATGTTAGCGATGTGTACGGTGGGAGATTCTCCCAGCAACTGATGCAATTCGTGGTTCATTTGCAATCCGCATTTCTCCACATTCCGTCTTCCATCTGGACTCCGCCGTATCGTACGCAGCACCTTCCGTTCAAAGGCACCAAGGGCACGTTGATCCTCCACTAGCAATGTCCATGTTCCGTGACCGAAGAGTACTACCGGTCTAATCAATGTTTTGTAGCTGGTCAACTCTGTAGTTCGGCGAACTTTGATCGATCTTAGCGTCCTTCGGAGTTCAAAGTAGGCACGATTACCAGCCATAATGCGCCTTTGTAGTTTTTCTGCTGGTGCCGTTATCGGCGATCACCAATGAGCCCAGATACACGAATTCGTCTACTACCTCGATTTCATCACCGTCGATCGGAACTCGTGGTAGGAGGCTAACATTATCTTCTCGTGAGCCACTTCCTTTCGTGTATTTTGTTTCCAACGCATTAGTCACAAAGCCAGTCCTACCAGCTCTAGCCTTAAGTCTGATGTACGTTTCCGCCATTGCCTCAAAGTTACAGTGACTGGCAAAAGTAAAGATCCACCTTTGATCAATGTATTATTGTTGAGAAAAAAACACGTATTTTTGAAAAAGTAGGGTATTCCAATACATGTTTCTGAAAAATAAACATAGACGAACCATTTCAGTATAAAAATAACAATCACTTTTATTCCTTGCATAAAATAAAAAACAAAATTATTGGAGTTCAGTAAAATACGTATGACATAAAAAATAATAATCGAAAGAGTTGGAATCAACTCTTCAATAGTCAATATGACCTTCCTTCGCTTCAATGATGGACTGCAATCGTTTCGGGATGCTTTCGACTAGGTTTCTGAGGTGTTGTGGATCCAACTCATTCCAGGCCTGCTTCAGTGCCGCAAAATATGTGTGCTTGTTTGTTACGTCGGTTATTTCGATTCTATTGTCGAGAATTGCCCAGAGATTTTCAATTGGGTTTGAATCCCGGCTCTGGGGAGGCCATTCCAAGGGTTTAATCCGACAGGCACGGAAAAAAGATTGTGTTTTCTTGGCCGTATGCTTTGGGTCGTTGCCTTGCTGAAAAATATAATTTTCTTCCAGACCCATTTTCAGCAAAGATTCTACCATATTCTCGTTCAGAATATCTATGTACTCATCTGCCGTCATAATACCACTGATTAGAACCAGATTTCCCACTCCAAACCATGAGAAACAGCCCCAGACCATGATATTTCCACCGCCGTGCTTCATGGTCCCTTGTAGATGTTTATCCTTCAGCCCTTCATCGCTTTTCGCCAAACTCGCAGTCGTCGTTTTCTGTTGAACAGCTCAAACTTTGATTCGTCTGACCAAACAACCCGTTTCCAGAACTCCAGTGGCTTATTTATATGGTTTCTTGCAAACCGCAATCGCTTCTCCTTATTCACCCTACTTATGAACGGCCGTTTTCGTGCAAAATAACTTTTCAAACCGTGCTCAGCAAGGCGTCGCCGAACTGTACGATCGGATATCGAAAGGCTTAGCTTTTCTCTGAGCGCACGGATGGTAACAAACATTTCTGCAGCACTTGACGAATCGCGAAAATTCGGTCCTTAGTAGCGCGGGCACCCATGAATCCCGCTTGGTATTGCCCCATGAACTCCTTTGCTATTGATGACAGGCGGCAGCACATAATTTGGGAGAGCAACTTGTAGGCGGCTCTCAGTAATTGCAGCAACCCACCTTGCCACCCTTGTTATAGATGGGACACACTATTCCTTCCATCCAATCCTCCGGTCAATACTTCTCCTCCCAAATCTTGGTAATTACCCAGTTCAGCACCCTGGCCAGTGCTTTATCACCGTAGTTTAAAAGCTCGCTTGAGAGTTGATCAACACCCGCAGTTTTGTTGTTCTTCATCCGACCAATTCCCCCTTCAACCTCCTGAAGGGTTGGGTCGACATCCTGTGAACGTGCAGATGTTCCTAGATGTATTACCGTGCCACTTTCGTTCGCTGTAATATTGCCGTTCAGGTGCTCGTCCAAGTACTGCTTCCACCTCTCATTCACCTCATACTCTTCTGCCTTCCAGGTCTCTATACATATAGGCTTGTAGTGGCTTTGAGCGAGCTGTTCAACTTCTCGTAGAATTGGCGTGTGTCGTTAGCACGGTACAGTGCTTCCATTACTTCGCAGTCTCGATCTTTCCTCTGGCGCTTTTACCTTCAAAAAATAGAGTTTTGCCTGTTCCGGGCCTGCCTATACCGTTCCACATTCACGCTCGTACGGTGTTGCAGCATTCTTCTCCTCTACTAACTGCTTGCATTCGCCATCAAACCAGACATTTTTTCGATTCGGTGCAGAAGTACTTAGTGTTACTATTGCAGTCCTCTACCGCTTCTAGCAATTGCGCGTATTCCTGGGCAAATCCGGTTGCCCGTTGAGAATTTTGAACGCATACGTACTGCAACTTGGTAGTAGACCAAGTCTATATTCGCGCTGTGGTAAATGCGAACGTTGATGATATCGGAGAAGAATTTCCCGTTGTTTAGAACATGGTCGATTTGATTCTCTATTCGTTGGCCAGGTGATCTCTAAGTGGTTTTGTAGATGTCTTTGCCGAGGAAGAAGGTACTTCGGACTACCAAACCACGGGAGGCCGCAAAGTTTACGCATCGTTAGCCGTTATTGTTCGATACAGTATGCAGGTTGTTAAGCCCTATTACCTACTACAATTATTTCCTCCATTTTCTCCTCAACCAAGCCTACCTCATACTGAATAGGTCAACCATCAGCTGAAGTGCGCTTTGTCATTTTTGTTTGTTTATGAGTATGAGCTCAGTGTGCATAATTATATTTTCAAGCCAATTTTCAAGTGCCAATACCAAAATAATGCCAGTTTGCTCATGTTTCGAACAACTTGCTACGATGACGCAGAAGCATTTTAAATGGTCTTAAATGGTTATTTTTTCGTTAAGTAATACTTGAGAGAATCCATAGGTATTTTGCAACATGGTTTCAATTTGAAACGCATACTTTCTTTACGTGGAAAATTCATCATTTCTCCAAATTTGCGAATGTTTTTGGACTTCTAGGTCGTAGAAATCATAGTAGAGTTGTCGTAATCAACTTCACCTTCAACCAGTGAACGCAAAAATTGCATGGTAATTAATTTTATTTCAATAAATGCAAATGCATTTACGGAAACCAAATATGTTCATTACGTAATCGTATAACAGTATATTTGTTTCATTGAATAATGGAAACACGGATTGTTATTGCATGTTTTGTCTCAAAGCTCATCGTCTTCCCCCTGGTTAACGATAACTAAGTTTAGTTGATAAAGATGCTAAATATAGGGTACGTGTCCCTTAACTCAGCCAATTGTGCAATGATCGATTACATTTTTTATAATAACTCATAAAGTTTCTAAGCTGTAAGCGAGATTCAACTAGTTATACATTTGCTAAGATAAGTTCAATAAGACATTTGGTAGTATGTATCAATAAAAGTTACACAACTCTTTTTATAAAGCCAGAAACATTCGAGGGATATGGATTTAATGTCGGTCTATAGGCACCAAATTGAGTCTATTCGTGGATGCAACTTCGTCCCATTCGATGGATTTATTACTAAAAGGTTTTTCTTATTTTCTTATTCTTATTTTAAGAATTAAGGCATTGCGAGCTGTTTTCGATTTACTTAATAAAACATTTCACAAAACAAACTAAATTAAAACAGCCTCGAAACACATAAGTGATGTTCATAAATGATTAATCAGCCGTTCATTAATGAAAACATTATAATTCACTATACTATTATTTTGTTCTTTCGGTTTGTGTTTATTGAGCCGCTTGAATATAAACAACCGCAAACTCATGCATTTTCATTTGAAATTTTACCAATAACACACTTTTTACTACGTTATTGATACAACAGGCCAAAGTTGAGAACATACACTCAGTAGCAAAAAAAAAGCCGAGCAAAATTTTGCTTCTAAAAACCGCGTTGTTCAACTTTCTGTTACTTTGTCAATAATAAATAGTTTTGGCTGAAAACTTGACAATTCAATAACCAATGTTTGTACCTTATGTGACCAAAATTTCATGTCGATAAAATTTATGAATTTGGAGTTATCATAACATATGTGAAAAAACTCATTTTTGGACACAGCAATTTCAAAAATCCGTAGTTCTGTTAAAAATTTAGGTAGCATATTCAAAAATTTCTTCATAGCTTGAAAAAGTACAGGAAACAATGTGGACAAAATTTGATTTGTTTCCATAGAGTGGTTTGGACTACAGCTGGCATCAAAGTTGACGCACCAACATGAGCATTTCCCTTTTTCACCCAATACTGACCTTGCTGAAATATCGGTGCAAAAAAAAAGCCGAGGTGAATATTATTAATAATACTGTAAGACACTGTATACGTAATTTTTCAGCCAAAAATATTGATAATTGACAAAGTAACAGAAAGTTGAACAACGCGGCTTTTGGAAGCAAAATTTTGCTCGGCTTTTTTTTTTGCTACTGAGCGATTCCACGAACAAGTGGGAAATTTTTCCAGTTTTAATTTTTTTTGTATTTTTTGATTTGCATTTGTTTGCATACTTGGTTCGCCATTTTGAATCTAGCCTTACTTATGAGAAGGGCCTATGAAAAATGCACATGATATCTTCAAAAAATTGTATCTCGGAAACGGTTTGTCCGATTGGTTTGGTGTCTTCGGCGAAGTTTTAGACAATTGTTGGTGCTATATGGAAAAAATATGCACGGTAAAAAAAAAGTTTGGTTTTTGTGTTTTGAACTAAAATATAGATTTTCCCTTAAAAGTAACCTGTCAATAATTTTTTAATTATTTTTATGTTATAGCTGACTTAAAATGCTATCTATTGCACAGTAAGTTGTTCTGGAGAAAAATAGGTAACAATGAAAAAAAAATTACAATTGTCAAAAAAGCTATTAAGAAAAGTCAAAAAAGTTTGTCACCCTAATTTTATGAAAGCACATCAAATTTGCAAGCAAAAAGTACTTCGGTAACATTTTTCTAAGATTCACCGTTTAGAAGATATTACTGATTTAATATTGATTTTTTTGATAACTTAATAAGTTTTAGCCCTTTTCGGATGTACTCCGTGTTTTTTCAGTTTCAAAATTTTTTTTTTTCGGAAATATTGGAAAATTTTAAGTTAAAATGACACTGACAGCTCAAAGATTTGAGTGAAATTCTCTGCCTTAAAAGTATTTTGAAAAACAAGTTACAAAATCCCACTATCAGGAACAATGATTTCTTCCAGTTATTTTTGGTGTATTGTGTTGAAAATGTGCTAACAAGTATTAGATACAGGTAATTAGATACCAGTTAGCTTTACTACGTACAGTTGGTGATTGTAAACATGGTCTTTGTTGGAACTAGTCCAACTACGCTGGCTATAACGAGGCTAGCTCCGTCGATGACCGTTTCTTAATAATAAATAAGAAGAACGCAGCCTTAGTCACCTTCCATCAAACTAGACGGCTGCCGACTGATACCTCAATCAACAACCGCCGCACTCTTTATCCATCCCAGGTATATACAATTTACAATCTTCTTTAATAACAATATACCTACGCCAGCAAATCTACCTCGCTCCAACTCTCCAAACTCGTTCCCGAAGGTTCGACGATACCTGAGCGTTCAACTCCACCTATCTTCCAACAGTCTTTACCCAGTATTCTATGATTTCTACCCGTGAGCTGTATAATAATGTCTGACTCGGTTCTGAATTAATCCAGTATCTACCAAACAGTAAATGCAGAAAGGTTGCTAGTAGCATAGTGATTATAGTAATTTCAGCTCATAATCCTGTGTTTTTGAACGAGATTCAGTGTTGTATGATAACATAATAATTGTAAAGGAAAGTGTAACACGTTTTGGTGCAAAGGTAAGTTTTAAATACACATTTTAATTATATGTTTTGTGATATTTTCGTACAAAACTAACAATTGGAAAATATTGTCTATGTTACCGATTACAAAATGAGTAAAATAAAATGTATTCGCCCATTCAAAGACATTCAGTGTTCGAAAGAGCTGCGATATCTCACGGATGGTATCATCCAAAAACTAAAATCAATTGGATTTTCCAAGGTATCCACACTCAACACCAAGGATTTTCGTATTTGTTCGTCTTGCCGTCTACATATTGATTCAAGAGCTCACCTCACCCAAAACGAAGAACAAAGCGTAGCCGGCGGCTCAAGGATGCCAACTGTTCAGACCATACCTGATGTACCTGATTCGCAAAGCTATGAAAGTTTGGTCACGATACCATCAGCGTCAACGCTAAGCACAATTCAATCAAATGAAGACTTCACGATGCCTGTAGACGTCGAAATATTCAACCGAGGAATAGCAGCTATTCGTGTTTCGCCTATAGATTTAGGTAAGGTTAAAAATGTTCACTATCCTGAAAAAAGTGCGCTGAAATCGTCGAAGGTGTACGAAGAAATCTTTTTTAAATTAGACGCTAAAACAGAAAAAGCAAACGC
Source organism: Aedes japonicus (assembly GCA_034211315.2). NCBI lineage: Eukaryota > Metazoa > Arthropoda > Insecta > Diptera > Culicidae > Aedes > Aedes japonicus. The sequence goes on from JASCZW010003572.1 coordinate 61,900, forward strand.
GTTTGATGAAGTCATAGAAAATATGAAAATGAAATTTTAAATTCAGCCACAAGGCAAGAAAAACTATTAATTTTATCATTGTTACCAAAATCATGGTCAGTACAAAAAATTGTAGACGAATTTGAAACGAGTAGAAATATGGCATCAGATGCAAGAAAGGAAAGAGATAATGTATTTGATTCATCTCAAGGTTCAAGCTCTGGAAAAGCTTTGAGTAATGAAACAAAAGAACTGGTTTTGAATTTTTTTGAGGACGATGATATAAGCCGTGCAATGCCAGGCCAAAGAGATTTTGTTAGCGTAAAGACAGGAAATAAGAGATTAGCTGTTCAGAAAAGATTGTTAATGATGACATTGAGAGAAGCTTTTAATCGCTTTAATGAAATGTACGTCAATGTAAAAATAGGGTTTTCATCATTTGCAAGCCTCCGGCCAAGGCAATGTAAACTATTGACTATCACAGGAACACATAATGTTTGCGTTTGCACTACGCATGAAAATGTCAATTTAATTCTACATAGCTTAAGAAAATACAATGTCTTGAATGATCTAAAAACATTAACGAATAGATTACTTTGCGAAAATAAGACAACTCATTGCCATCTACGAAGATGTAAAAACTGCCCAGATACCTCAGTTTTAGAAGACAGTTTATTGAAACAACTGGAAGAAAACTTTGTTGAAAAAGCTTTCATTCGAACAATGGGTTACCACTGACAGATGTGATTTAGAAACTATTGTAAAGCAAACCGATGAGTTTGTTTCATTTTTCAGTTCAAAATTAGAAAGTTTGATTCCGCATGATTTTGTAAAAACCGAACAATCCAATTTTTTGAAAACTACAAAACAAAACTTGCAAGATGGTGAATTTTTAGCTATTTGTGACTTTTCTGAAAATTACAGCTTCATTTTGCAGGATGAAGTTCAATCACACCATTGGAACGTGCAACAGGCCACAATCCATCCTTTCGTAATATATTATACTGAAAATATGCAAATTAAACATTTTAGCTTCATTATAATTTCTGAAGAACTAAGACATGATTCAGTCGCTGTTAATTTGTTTATTGATAAAATGATAAACTTTTTACAAATTGATCAAAATAAAAACATTAAAAAAATTATTTTATGTCAGATGGTGCTGCTTCACAGTATAAAAACCGAAAAAACTTTTCTAGCCTTTGTAAATTTAAGTCAAAGTATGGTATTGACGCTGAATGGCATTTCTTCGCAACATCGCACGGAAAAGGTCCATGCGATGCTATTGGAGGTACGATAAAACGCATGGCTACCAGAGCAAGTTTAGCCAAAGAACGCGAACACCCGATAAAGACTGCAAGAGAGTAGTTTAATTGGGCAAACAAACGAAAAGAAGAAGAACTTACAAAGTTGTCATTTTGTTATTCTACTACAGAAGAATACGAAAATATGTCTTTGCAGCTAAATAATCAATATAATAATGCAAAAACAATTCAAGGAACACAAAAATTCCACTCATTTCTTCCTCTATCAGAAAATACAATAAAGGCAACGCTTTATTCAAACTGTCCTGACAATGATGCCAAAATATTCGATATTGTTAAGAAAGTTGTGTTAACAATAATTTTATAAAAATACAGGGATAAAAATAAACTGATGATATCCAACATATAATGTTATTTTTTATTGCGCACAATCACCATCCCTGAAAAATAAGCTTAATTCGCTCTTTTGAATCTTGCTAATTGAGGAGCTTGCATTTGCAGTTCTCAAAAAGGTGTATCTCGAAATCGAGTTGTCTCATCGGTTTGATGTCTGGGGCAATGTTCGGCAATAGAGAGAAAATATGCACAGTATAAACACATCCAGTTTAAATGGATTAAACTGTTAGGCGATATGCAAGAGTTGAATGCACATTTTAAACACAATACACCAAAAATAACTGGAAGAAATCATTGTTCCTGATAATGGGATTTTGTAACTTGTTTTTCAAAATACTTTTAAGGCAGAGAATTTCACTCAAATCTTTGAGCTGTCAGTGTCATTTTAACTCAAAATTTTCCAATCTTTCCGAAAAAAATACTTTCAAAACTGAAAAAACACGGAATACATCCGAAAAGGGCCAAAACTTATTAAGTTATCAAAAAATCAATATTGAATCAGTAATATCTTCTAAACGGTGCATCTAAGAAAAATGTTACCGACGTACTTTTTGCTTGCAAATTTGATGTACTTTCATAAAATTAGAGTGACAAACTTTTTTGACTTTTCTTAATAGCTTTTTTGACAATTGTAATTTTTTTTATTTTTTTCATTGTAACCTATTTTTCTCCAGAACAACTCACTGTGCACTAGATAGCATTTTAAGTCAGCTATAACATAAGAATAATTAAAAAATTATTGACAGGTTACTTTTAAGGGAAAACCTATATTTTAGTTCAAAACACAAAAACCAAACTTTTTTTTACCGTGCATATTTCTTCCATATAGCACCAACAATTGTCTAAAATTTCGCCGAAGACACCAAACTAATCGGACAAACCGTTTCCGAGATACAATTTTTTGAAGATATCATGTGCATTTTTCATAGGCCCTTCTCATAAGTAAGGCTAGATTCAAAATGGCGAACCAAGTATGCAAAACGGCGTTTTTCTTCCCCAAAAACGTGTATGCAAGGTTTCATGCAAATCAAAATATATGAAAATTACTCGTTGCTGAAATGATATGGAACCGCTCTACTGAGTGTACAAAAAAATATGTCCCCAACATTGGGTCTACGATTTTCTTGTAAAATCATTGTTATTTTACATATGTGAACAGTTAGTTTGTAACGTGATACTATTGTCTGCTCATCCAGACTGCATTACTTGCTTTATCGATTCAATTAAGCCAAATTTAGATCACTTGAAGATCGTGTAGATCATCGGTTCAGCTTAACCAGTGAAATCAAGATGCCCCAAAAGTTCAAGAAATCGAAAATTACGCGAAAGTGAACAACTATAGGTTGATTAATATTGTCTCAATTGCTTTGGATTACATCGGTCATCCTAATAGCAACATGGTTAAGTTGATTTTCGCTAAATTAATGACACATTTGGTACATAAGAGCGAATGAAAGAGCTAGGCAAACATTACATCCTCTTACCCTATGAAGAAAAAAGCAACGCATGTGCAGAATATCGTGATTGCTGAAATACCAAATCTCCCACAGTTTTCCATGGCAAACATTTTTTATGTTAACAAAATGATCTGGTCAAACCAACATTGCTTTCTTGCCGCTCGTCTATGTCGAGCTATGTCCACGGAGCATGAATTTCCATTAAACTTTCCACACTAGTTGGAAGCACCATGTCGTCGCAGTTTTAACCCGCACGAAAGCGGAACAAGTTCAACCTCATCCCGGTTCGGCAAATTCAATTTCTCAGCTCTGGGATTGTTTGGAATTCCGTTTTTTTTTTCTCTGCAGTGAATCCGGCAAGAAAGAGAGAGTTTCAAGATAATAACAATAATAATTTTACCACCTGGCGCGAGGTGGCGAAAATTCAATTCAATAAGTCAGCGATGGAAGTGAAATTGCATTCTCTGACGTGTTTCCGCACGGAGAAAACGGACTCGAAGTCACGTAGAACATCTGGCCGGGCGGTGGTGTGGCGATAAAAGGGTAGCAATATAGTAGGACCTCCAGCTGTGAGTGGTAGTGTGTTTTCCTGATTTTCACTTGTAATGCAAACGCGGAAATTTATTCACTTTTCTTTTCCTGTTTCAGTTTATACGTTTGACTCAGCGATAAGGAAAGTACAAGTGCAGCTGTGCTTTTATTTTTACTGATTGAAAGGGGCATGAAGGGGACATGTAGAAACGCAAAGAATTCGAAATAATCCGGATATTTTGTTTCAAATGAAAAACTAGACAAATGGCAAGATGTAGGGTTCTTGTTCCTTGGCATTTCAATCTTATTTGTTTATTACCTGGCCCTCGTTAATTGATTATGACGCGATTCTTTATTTGTTAACTGTAATCAGAGATCGAAACTCTCACTCAGCTGGGTGAAAACCATACTCTCTCTCAAGCAGGTATTCGATAAGTAGCGAACCGTTGACATTTTCATCTCTCCTTTTTCGCCAACAATTCATTATCCTCTCTCTAGCATATGCGAAAATATCTCTCTCCAAAATTCAACGAAAATATTTTCTCATAAACTAGGAGTCACAACATCAAGAAAAATTGGCTTTTTGTCGAATTATAATGTCAGAATGAAACAAGCATGAAGACTGATGCATTTTCATGTGTCAACAAGTGAAAAACAATTATCGGCATCTAGGATTCACTGAACAATAAACGATTTATAAGCTACTCACGCACTATGAAAATTATAAATCACTGTTGCTTTTCTCGCGAAAACTGCTGTGAGCGTTTAATAGTCTCTCGCTTCTCACATTCTCATCTGTTTCTACAAGCGGGTGAAAAAGGACGTTTCTCTTCTCAAGTAGGCGAAAATTTCGGTCTCTGATTGAAATCTTTAAATGCTAGTGCCATGTGTGTATTAAGGTGTGGCACTGCCTATTGCACATGTTCCAGATATACATTAACAAAATAGGAATCTGTTTTAACTAAAATGTTCTACTTTATATAAACTTTAGAGGGAAAATACGTAAGAAAATTAATCATCTCGATTTCGAAGAAATTTTCGTTTCATAAACCGGCGCACATTATTCTCATCCATCGTTTTGGCAATCTTATTCCACTTGGTTTTCAATTCATTGATACTTCTGACGACACCGCCATGCACCTTCAGCTTCCACTTTATAACAGCCCAAAATCTCTCTATCGATCTGAGGTGGGGACAGTTTGGTGGGATGAGTTTTTTCCGGTGGTTTCATACCATTGTAGCACTATTTTACTGTAATGACAGCCTGCAAGATCTGGCCAAAACATGACAGGTTCATTGTGGGATCTGATGAATGGCAATATTCGCTTTTGGAGACATTCCGTTCTGTACAGCTCTGAATTAAATGTCTTATCAGTCATGAAAATCTTGATCTTCCTACCCAGCTACAGATGCCTTACCAAATCGCTGTAAGAATAAAAAATGGGCCACACCTTGTGTCAACATGCGGCATAAAAACGCTGTTATTTCCAGATATGGATGGCATTTCTGGTGTTTTAAGTATTAAAAATAGTCAGTTCAAATTCCGAAGCGCTCAAATTCTGAACACAGCAGTCGATGATTTCAAAAGTCGATCACAGGCTATAAAGTATGCTCGGTGTCAGTTTTCACAATTTTCGCTATTCAAAAATTTTAGAGCTATCTTCTACCTTTCAGGAAAAAAAAACCTACCTGTTATCCATAGTTCCCTATCTATATATATAAAAATGAAATGCTGTCCGTTCGTGACGGCATAACTCACGAACGATTCGATGGATTAATTTGATTTCTTTTTTATTTCTTTCGTCTTGGTTCCCAACAGGTTTATATGAAGAAAAACTTGGAAAATTTTACTAGAAAATGGGAAAAAATCAAAAAAATTAAATTGTAATATCGTTTGGGAATATCATAATAAGCAGCAAGACAGCAAGACAGCAAGACCATCTTTCGATTTGTAATGACAAACCGGTGGAAACTATTATAATGGCTTCGCAACTAACAAAAAACAAAGAACGAGTGAGGAGAGAATCACTAATTGTTACTTAGGACCTTTTGAGAAGATGTACAAAAAATGATAATACACTAGAGTCGCTTATTTAGCAATTTTTTACGGGGTTGTCGGAATTTGACGCGGTTTCGTCATTCAAACGAGTAGATAACGTTCGCTTATATTTGATCAAAAACGCGTTTCAAACCTAACTTTTCTCGCTTTTTGCAAAGTTTTTGTAAATTACGGGTTTTTACGTAGATTTAGGAATTTACTCGATTTTTTAAAGTAGTTTTTTTTCCATCGCACTCACTCCTGTGTTAAAAGTAACTTCAGTGTATACGATTTATAGCGTGTAGATGCACGTATAAACTGGAACGTTTGTATTGGTGACACCTCGCAGCGAGATGTAAATTCTAGATCAACAATAGAATAGGGCCTATCAACATTTGTAACCAAATATTCATGGGCCCTTTTTCTCTTAAGCCATAAGCCACCCACGCAAATCAATACCATAATAAAGTTTCTCTACACGATGATGCTATAGATTGCGTGTGTAGCCTATGGCTTGCGAGAAAAAAGGCTCAAAAGTATACGTTTACAAATGTTGATTAACCCTATTCTATTGTTGGTCAAGAATTGGAATGAAGGTCAATGGAAAGTGAAGGTATTAGTTTATGTCTTTTGTGTTGAACTGACAGATGTGTAATTACGTTTTTGTTTACATTAGTATCGTTCGCTGTGTGATAAATAGTGTATCAGGAAGGTGAAATCGACGATATTACTAGAATTTAAAAAAACACAAACTAAGTTTCGATTTCAGTTAATTTCAATTAGTATTGTTGTACAATGCCTCCAACTAGACAGAATAATATCGGTCAGCTGCTAGCTCAGTAAACTCTCGAATGAGACAAAGCGACGATCAGCGTGCAACTCAAACTGAATTGGATCGACAACGGATTTCACGGGCTCGAATAATGTTGAGTGAAGAAGAAAAAGCAGCTCAAAATACAAGCGATAGAGTTTGAAAGAAGCGTAATCGGCGTGTATCAGAAAGATCTGGCAACAATCGTGCCCAACATAACCTTATAAAACAATTACGAAGGCAAGCCTACATTCCACAAAATCTTGATGACAATGCGAATTTTTCAGTCGCCATTGGATCAATGAGTGTAGTTTGATTGTAATACATTGAAGTTCCCAAATGAAACACCAGAGCCTTTGCGCTCATTTGTTTCGGGATCAGGAAGTGGTTCTAAACATTTTCTGCAGAACATCCAGAGTTAGATTCCAGATCCAGAGGTTGTTTTCAAATGACTTCTTTTGGCGCAACTCACATAATAATATTTAAAAGTTTTCTTGGACATTGAACCTTAGGGATTCAAAGAGTTTAAAAATTAGTAAATTATGAAATTGTGAAAGCGTCTATGATCAAATTTACCAAAAGCGAATTCAATGTTGCCACCGACGGACGCAGACCATCAATTTCTACAGATTTATTTCAAGGGAGATTAACTCAGCAACATTATTCCACCATGAAGCGGGACATTGTACAACAAGTGCAAGCGATGCTTCATGAGCCCAATGGATTGATTCAAATGTTCAAGACTACTCTAGATCGAATGCTTGCGATTCGAGCTAATACCATAGACTAACTCTATGATCAGTAGGTCCCGAACAAATACGATTTTTTGCTTGGCTCAGTCAGTACTAGCACATCGGTCCCAAGCTCGGTCCCAAGCTTAATAATATGCCCCTAATAATGAACTCACACGAACACACTCTCAAATATTCTGTCAAAAGAACACAGCAAATCAAAACAAAGGCGCAAATATGTACAGCAAGGTGGTAGCTTCAAGGTGTACCTCAGACCAAGGGGCTCTCCAACAGTGAACCAATTTCAAATCCCAAGTTGCATATTGATTGTTGCTAATACTTTCTTCAATTTTCCATTAAGTAGTTTAATTGTAAGCAGGACAACGTCTGCCGGGTCAGCTAGTAGTAAATATAAAATATCGGATCTACACTTTATTCAGCATATAAGTACCTGACCGCCGGAAATTGATAGGCATACCCTTGTACTTATTTTGGGAAAATATATCCCAATCGTTCTTCGATTTTTGTTCGGTATTTTTGCAGGAACGCATCTTCTTTCCCAAATTCTAGAATCTTCGCAAACAAGTTCAAAAATGATAAGAAAACTCATCATTATCATGAGCTTAACATATCGGACTTCTGCATTTGAAAGGGAAAAAATCTTGTCATGACACTAAAATTAAAAAAAGAGCTCTTTTCCTGTATTGGTCTAGAAATATCATCTTCCAGCATCGGGACGATCCAGCCAATGGCTGAAAGTCCCGATAGTAAATAGTAATCATTTAGCAATGATATTACCCCTGCTGAATGTACATAACCTAAGCTCACGCGTAACACTGCACAGTGGTCCAGAATGCAAATTTAGCTGGAAAGATTTTCAGCCTAAGTTTGAAATTTTGAACTTTCACTAGGGTGGTTCTGATTTTCAAAGAAATCGAAAATCTAACTTTTCTATTTGCAGAATTAAAAGGTCGGTATCGTGTTCGAAAGAAATTTCTTTTTCTATCAAAAAACCCATGTTAAATTCCGTTTACTGAAACGGAAAAGTAAAGAATCGAAAAGAATTTCTGCAGCAGTATCCACCTGAAAAGAACGAAACATGAAAATAGAGTTTGTAAGGCTCCCACGCAAACTAATGGGAGCTGTCACTTTTACAAACGGAAAAATGATCCGCTCGATCGTTCCGAAAGTGAAGGTGACATTTCGTTCCACGCAGATCAATTGTCAAAATTCCGCTTGGTAATATTGAACAAAATTCCGTAACCTCTTTACTTTTAAGGTCGACACTGGTCTAAAAGCATACAATGGTCCAAAAGGTGGTGGAATAAATAATATCAAGCAACTTTGATGGTATAATTTTTTATGTACATTTTGATATGACTGAATAAGATCATTTTTTGCAGTTATTTTGCTTTAACTTTTTTATTTTAAAGTTTTCAGCAAAGTTGTATGGATATTAATTCTAGAACAACAAATGTTACAACTTTTGTCTCTATCGTATGTCAAACAAAAGTTATTATGGTTTTCAAAAACAAAATTTCTCAAATGTTGGTTTTTTAGTTGGAGCAAACCCAACAGAATTTAGAAGTATTTTCATTATTGCATATCGTGTCTGAAAACTGGATATAGGTTATTTTTTCAAATTGAGTAAAACACATTTAAAAAGGGCGTAATTTTATAAGAAAATCGGTAACTACTCGCTAACGGTAGACGCATCGGCAAGATTTACACGTAAAAACTTTTATTTTGTTAGTAATAGAAATCATCTGAGGACAACGTTGTTGGCAAATTTGAAATACAAAAATTAGAGCAAAAATCTGTTTTTTTTTCTGTAGGGACACCCTAAATTATCTAAAGAAAACTGCCCTGACGAAAGTTTTTACTTCCAATATTAATAATGAGTAATCACGCTATACGACTCTTTTGCTGTTTGACCATAGAAGCTCAACCGTTTCAGTTAGTTACGCTAGTGTTGAATTTTGTTGATGAGATCACAGTGGTCACAGTGCTCCGTTCACGTCGTTCACACCCAAACTGACATTTGTCACTGTAGTGTCAATTTCTATTGTTTTTTTTTTTGCCTTATGGGCTTAAAACAGCACACTGAAAGTAGAATTAATAAAAAGTTGGATCTTAAAATGTATTATTTTTTCAGTTTGAGGTTTTTGAGGAATGATCATTTACAAAAATTCTTAAAAATGTGGATTTATCTAAAAAATCTGTAATCTTTATATATAGATCTAGACCTAGATAAATAAATACAGATAAATCAGAGCATGTGGCAACCCTGATGGCAATCGGCAGCTACCAATTCAATACTGGCTCATTGCCGCGCTAAACAGCTTCAAGGTCGTCCAGCAAATGAAGTATTTTGCTAAGTTAAAGCCTTTCCACGTTCAATTTCGGACAATTTGTTTATTTCACAATAATAGAGTAACATCTACATAAAAAAACAGTTGATAAAGATTCTTTCTGTAAGATTCTCGAACTTTCTGTTGGCTGGTGATCAGGTTCCGTAACGGTATCCTAAGATACGCTCGCCGAGTCAATTCTCCACCTTGTCTTTGAATCATCGGTACCATGAGCATTCTTTTTAGTAACGAAGAGTTTCCGCTAAACTAGAGCCCAGTACCTCTGCATTGGTCAAAGTTCTGGACAGTTTGGGGGATTGGCTGTTTTTGGCACGTTTTTGACCTTTTGTACCTTGTACTATTCCAGGAAGTATTGCGCATAGTGACAAGAGGTCAAAACAGAGCTGGAGAGTCGTGGCTTCTAATATTTTTTCTCGTACACATCCTTATTGATAGTGTCGGTAGAGACGAAACTTTAAGATTTTCGACCACAACTACATATGGCCTGCCGAATCAAATACCTCTTCGAGAATTCAGCCACCTTCTTTGTCCAGGAATGCTCGGCAACGGCGTTCCTTTGCATTGCAGTATAAAAAACCAGACCGGGAAGCTGTTTAAAGCCTTCGAGTATGTAAAGGGTGTACGGAATCAAATTGTGACACACACACAAATATTCGGCAAAATTCGCACGTTCAACCAACCACCTTCAAACTTTCAGGGAGTAAAAAAAAAACATTTTATGAGTATTTTCACATGTTTGTTTTATTCATTTTCAATTCCATATCCAAATGCACGAACCTTCTTCTTTACACTACTCATAAGCTCCTGTACAACATTTGGACCAACTTTTTTCTGCGTGGCAATACATTTTTTCTTGAGATCTTCCTCCGACTTCACTTCCTTAGGATGCTTCCGAAGTGCCTGCTTCAGTACTTTTCAATTGGCCGCAGTTCCAATGCGTTCGAGCGCATGGGATGCTTCGTAATGAAATTGACCTCCTTTGCCTTGTACCACTCCAAAACCTCTTTCGAGTAATGGCACGAGGCTAAATCCAGCCAGAAAATCGTTGCACCATCGTGTGACCTCAGAAAAGCAAGAAGGCGCTTCTGGAGGCATTCCTGCCGATTGACCGTCCCAGTAGTCACGAATGGGGAGTTCCACTTTCCACACGACCAAATTGCTTGCCAAAATCATATATTTTTGGGCAAACTTAGACATCTTCTGCTATCTAACGTCCTCAGGGACATCGGATTTATGATGAGCAGTGAAAAACTGGAGCCACGGAAGCTACCGGAAGTCTGCTTTTACAAACGTCTCATCATCCATAACGAGGCAATGTGGTTTCGTCAACATCTGGGTGTGGAGCTCTCGTGCACGTGTTTACCCAGCCGTATTCTGACGTTTATCGCGATTAGGCACCTTTTGGACTTTGTACGTGTGTAGTCCTTCACGTTTTTCGCATCTTGCACGAAAGCTTTGGTTAGATTCGGTTTCTTTGCAACATCTCGAACTGAACTGTTGGGATTCCTCTTGAAAGCTTGAACTATCTGCCTGTGATCCTTAATACTATACGGAGACCCATTTTTGCCACTTTTTTTCTTTCCGATCGATGGTCAAACGTTCGTGATACCAATTTAAAACACGAGACACCTTAGAATGTACCATTCCCAGCTTCCTGCTGATGGCACGATGAAAAAGATCCGGATTTTCGAGGTACGTGTGCAAAATTTCTTTACGCCGCTTCTGTTCTTCCGAATCCATCTTCGCAACGATTTTGACCCACCAACTTTGTGAGCCACATTTCTGTGTGATTGAGATTTTTTGCAATAATGGCTACCACCTTCTTGTTCATTTGTCGGGTACATACTTTTTTAATTTTTTCCACTTCCAACCTTCCGATTCACAGTCAAGCGCTGGTCAAATGATTTGCCAACACAAAACACGGTACTTTTTAGTTTCTTGGCAAGATCGCGTACCGATAAATTCGGATTTTGCGGCCGTGCGTACAAAATGCGTTTGCTCACTTGAAGTGAGTCACTTCCACTTGATTCGACGCCATTTTATTGAATGTAACAGAATGTAAACATGTTGTACCATGAAATAAAGTGGAGAGTTTCAACTGTCATATAAAAGAAATGATTTAGCGATCCGCGCAATAATTAAGAATCTACACTGAATGAAAAGTGTCCGAAATTTAACGTGGACAGGCTCTATCCTTAAGTTATTACCACATCTAGAGAATGAACATAAGGAAGCTTCAAAATTGCATTGTATGATTAGTAGCTCTAGATTATAATCCATCTATTTACTCGTTACCAAGATAAAGGATGGAGCACTTAACGTAAGTCAGAAAAACTGTGAATTATTTGAAATCTTTGAACTTCATGTTTTTCATTTCATTTTGCAGCAATTGGTGGGGCAATAAGAGCGCAAGTCAGTCCAAAGCCGAAGGTTAAGGAGGGGTAATGGCGAACTAGTCTATTCAGACCACATGAACTCCATGGGAAGGAACAAGGAAAGGTTAGGGTAGGTGGTTAAGGTAGGGCGATTTGGACCGGTTAAAAATACTACAAAAATAAAATCATAAGTCGAGCACTTGACACTAAGGAAGTATGTCAGTCGCAGACGAAATAGGCCTATCTGTCAGAAGACAAGTCCTCTCCAGTGATTATTTTAAAAAAGTGTTTCAATGTTTTATTTCGAATGCTCATTTTATAAAGTAATCATATGAAGTGTTAATTTGAAATTATTCTTGTTTCCCTATCACAATCGTTCTACTAACACGTTCAATAAGTTTTTTTTTAAATTGTGTTTTCAAAAAAAAAATAAAGTGATCATAAAATTATGATTATGAAGGTTAACTTACAATTCTGCATTACAATTATATACGGCAAATCCCTAAAAGATATAAAGAGCCATTTCCTGTAGTTCATATCAATGTGACCAGGCTATTTGAGATGCCACTGTAAGTTTCATGTTGTTTTTACGCTGCAAGTTGCTATATCAAGGTAACATCTCTCTATGATATGCTATAATTTGAAAGTCGCTGTCGTATACAGCACATATTTAGATTATAATTAGAATTAGAATTAGCATAGTAATTTAGGTATTTTTTTATTTTAGTTAATGACAATCAATGAACAAACAACAATGAAAGAATTGCCACGCCAATGAAAACTGCACCTCCTGTCGTGTCCCTTAACTACTTGATGTCAGGCGTCTAGAAACTGTTTATAGCATCGTCTAAGCGTAAATTGCGGCAAAGCCAGCCGGTAGCACACCTCTTTTATTCTGAACAAACACACCTATGACAAACCCCAGTGATACGATAGTCTGAATTCCTAAACGGGCCCCCGCATCCCACGAAACCACAATACTTATGGCCACGGTCTAGAAGTTCAATGCATAGGAAATTCTATGACAAACTTCAAACTTTCACATCAAATTGATTATTAAATGTTTTCAAAATTAAATAAATCTATCTATGATTAAATTTTTAGTGATTTGCGGCCCAACCCGCCAATACCGCACTCAACTTTAGTGCCTGTATACATGCGTGCTACGACGCGGCTATTAAATAGTAAGAGGAGCGAGTGTGATATTATCACTACTTTTTGTGGCTGGACCTTTGGTTCTCCCATGAGAGTAGAACATACAATGGCATAACCTACCGACATCTATCATAAATCAGCTATCTCCAATGAATCATTAACATGAGATTAGGCCCTCCCACCAGCGTCCAGGTACACAATCCAGCCATGGAGAGGGCTTTAAAATCTTTGAACTTCATGTTGATTATATTCTTTACTTATTTATTGTTTAGGAAAATCGTATCCTCCAACAACCGAATATTTACGTTTCATTGCCGTCGGTCGGAGAATAATTACGGAAATTTGCCCATTGAAACGACTTTCAACAAATATGTGATCGATAGATTGGGAATTTTATTTGAATTTTTGCGACGAAAGTGACAATAAAATCAATAAATCTAAATATGTACTTGCGTTGACCAAAACACTGTCACGTTTCATCATGACGAATGTATCGAGGAGATTTAAAAGCAAATCTCAATCATTGTCTTCCGATGAGGTTTTCAGGTCTATTTCGGTGAAAAAACGAATGAGATTTTTCGTTGAATATTACATTCGCCAGTCCTGCCCCTGATTGATCATATTGTCTTTAAATCCGAAGTTTGTAGAAGGAGTTCTTTTTCGGACTCGACTCTTAACGTTTACGTTATATTAGTAACTATCAAATGGCATCAAATTTAGAGCCTGCAAAACGATTGGAACGAAAACATAAAACGCCTTGAGGGAAACGGGGGCTGTCACTCCAGGGCAGTGCTTGCGCGACAGAGAATTTGTAGAATCCATTTTGTCTAACGTCAGATTAAAAAAAACACACACACACACATCAGTATCGGTAGGTAAACACAGTGCCTGGCTGCAGCAGAATGCTCCCAGTTACAATTGCCATGATGGGGCTGGCGTGGGTAAAACATGCGAACGAAAAGCAGGAGCAAACAAACGGTCATATGTCACTGCTTATGCCATCCATGTTGTGTTCTACAGGAGAGAGCAAAGAAAGATGCAATCTCGTTATTGTGTTTGTCACCGACCAACAGAATGCACTTTTGGAAGGTGCCGTTGTGGGAATTTTGGAGATGTGGAATGCAATGAGGTGACGCCACAAAATCCGGAAGAATTCCTCCATAGTAGATTTTCCATTCGGTGAGACTTGAGTTTCAGTTCCAGTCGGATTCAGTCTTCGGAAAATCATTGTCAAATATCATTCATCGAGAGTTGTTGTGTGAAATCAAAAAGGCATGTGTGAATGAGGCAACCAAAGACTTATGCTTGAGATTTGTTTGCGTATTCATATACTCATTCTCAAATAGCAAAACATCCATAAAAGTCATCACAACCACTCAAAAGCTAAGCTATTGAATGGTAAAGCACGTCGTATTAGTTTTCCGTCGTCTTCTATGAAGACAACAATAATAAAAACGACTGTTTTTGCGTCGATGAATTCGACTAGGCAAAACTCATCCGCGTCTTTTTATTTCAGTTTTTCCAAACATTTCCCTGAATACAGTTAGCCGAAACCAAATTCGTCGGACATTGCCACAAGGAACACGGACGACGGAGCAAGCCCGTAAGCCCCTGTTCAAGTGGCAAAGATTAACATCAATTTTTGAACGACAGACCGGATCCGAAAGCAAACAGAAAACTTTTCATTAAAACAGCATCGCTAACCTTATTAGGAGGCGGACTAAAATGAATGGGGGTCTAAATTACGGGGCTTACTCTGCCGGAAAACAAAGAAGAGCAACAAATGGTTGGCAGGATGTTTTCCCGGGGCCGCCTTGGGAAAGAAACATCTTAAAGCTGTACGCTTTTCAACAACTCCTCGTTCGTGTTGGTAAAGTGGGAATATCTCCTTCCTCGTCGAATGGCACGAGGACGACGACGATGATGAGGTTAACACTTCGGACCTGAAAAGTCCCAAGCGGCAGACGGCCCCACATTCACTTTATTGTGGCTTACATAGTAGGTAAGAAGAGTGTTCTCCAAGTTCAAGCTGAAATGATTATGATCTACGTTTTTTTCCACTTTAACTGAAATGAGGTGCATTCCTGTTTCACCTCCACCTTCAAGTGTCGCTGCAGTGGAAAAAGATCCGCTTCCTGCTGCTACCGAATGCTCACGTTGGGAGAAAAACCGAAGCAAGTTGGAGCGGGTAATTAGTGTAGAAATAATTTTCTGTTTGGAGCAACTTGAACTTAACAGATGAGAAACTGTTTCGCGGAATAAAATACATTTAGAATCATTGCCGTTGATTGAATATGCTGTCAGTGTTACCTTGAAGAGCGGTCGAAATCAACCCCCTGAGAAAATCCGATGAAAATTTACATTTTCCTTTACTGCATAATCGTGATCAACTTTAAACATTAACTTACCCTCCCCTGTATATCGAGAACCTGTCAACTTGAACTTGCAAGCACTCGACTACCTTATAGGCTTCAAAGTCATCGCCTACTTCATGCTCCACTGCGACTCTAGAATAGGGTAGATCCTTCGACCGTCCTTAGCAGCAATCTCCCGCGAACATGAGTTTTTAAGAGTTTCCACCCTCATTGTCATCGGCACCGTGGGTCGTCGTCTATCCGTCGCCTTCGTCATCGCCATCACCATCATCATCATCATCAACTCACATGAAGAGACCTTGTTGCCTGCGAGCTCGCACATCGCATCGCAGATAACAAGAGACGCCGACGATGGAAATGAAAAGGAAAGGAATCGACGCCCCCCGAAATACCTCTCACCGCCGACGCTGACTAATCATACTTGAGCCTTCTAGTGGCAATGGCTCTTTTACGATTTCTAGTTAAAATTAGATTTTTTCCGTCGTTCGATTGAAATTGTTACCGGTTGACAGTTTGAAGTTATATTGGATGAAGTTAGGAGGCACATTGATTTAATAATTTAACTCGAATGGTTTTGAAATCACACCTACTAGGGATAGTTTGAGGTGAGGATTTGAACCCGGTAGTAAAATTTACATGCGATCCCACCCAAATAGCATAAGCTTAAAAAGGGACAGATAACTCAATTTCATTGGGTGCCTTAGTTTTTGTTTCTAAGTGTGAGGGTTTGTTATTTGAACAAATCAAATACAAAAATCCTGTTAGGATTACTTCATCATTCATTCATATGGATTCCTTTTCGTAAACTGATTTGGTTTTGAATGTGTTACGACGATACCATAAGCACTAACCCAATATAAAAAAAAATCATAGACATAGGTAAAGTCAAAAATAGTAAAACATGCGTCATACCTTTTGTTGACAATGAAATACGTCTGGGGAACGATTTAAAACAAAAACCTATGGAAGAATCCAGGTAATGCAAAAGTGAGGTTAAACGTCGTGAATGGCGCTGGTTTAAAATGGTTTCTCGAGCATTCTATGCAAATTAATTGGTTATAAAAATATAAGAAACTCGACGATAAAGACGATACTGACCAATTCCATACAGTTTGAAAAGTAGCCAGAGAGTTACTATTAATTTCAGTTCTAGATATGACGATGTTTAACCTCACTTTAGCTTAACCTGGATTGCTCAATTGCGACTGCAACGAAAAGCGGTCAAGATTTGAGCGTTAACATTTCAGTCAGTCTCCAAACACTTTCAAAATGCTTGCCCCAATCCATCGGAAATATTTCTCCGCGTCCATTCCAATATTGAAATCTATTGATTTCGAACATTACACTATTGAATAAATCGCAAGTATAAGGTGATTGTAGAGAATAAGGTTGACTAAAGAAAATAAAATAAAATAAATAAAAATAAATTATAACAGTAATAATACTTAAAGAAAATTAATCTACTTCTTCAAAATTACATTGAAAGATTTTTGTTTTGCTCCGCAAAAAGAAAAAAAAGAAAATAATAAGAAGAAAACATATGCTATCCTTGCTTGAATATGACTGGCTCCGTAGCTAGCCAATTAAAGCAACAGTAATCTCACTTTGGGCTATAAAAAGCACGGTACCTCAGTCAGCAAGTCACCTTTCAGTATCGTTCTGGCGACACGTTCGGACGTGTTTTACGCTCGCGCTCTGAAAAGTGTTTCAGATCTATTTCGTTCGCTCTCTCGGTGTGTACGTAGTGCACCGTATCCCTGCTGCTCCTCCTAGAGGATGGAGACAGGGAGACGCCGCCCGATGTGGCTGGCACATCCGCAAGAAAAAGCAAGCGGAAGAAGCCCGACGTCGACGCCGACGTGAATTAGCAGCTGCTGAGTTGCTAACGTATCCCAACCGACTGTTTCCACACCGGAAAGTAATCGGACACCCAAGCAACCGCCCCTGGTGGTGAAAAACGTCGATTTCGCGACGCTGGCCACGAAAATGGAGCCCTGCAGTGCCTGTTTGACGTCATAAAATCACCAGGTTTGGCATCAGGATCCACTGCCCCACCACCGACGACTACAACAACGTGCGCAAGTATCTCGATGATCTGAGATTCGAGTACTACACGCACGACAAGCCATCCGATCGGCCCTACCGCGTGGTCCTACGAGGTCTTCCACTGGTGGCACCGGAAATCCTCATCAATCGACTGAAGGAGGAACACGACCTGGATGCCAAAGCTGTTCACATCATCAGACGAAAAGGTGAATTTGCAACCCAAGATGAGGCCTTCTATCTGGTTCACTTCGCCAAAGCATACCACCAACCTTACCAAACTGCGTGAGGTTAGGCAGGTTGGGGCAGATCCTGGTACGTTGGGAGGCGTACCAAAACAAGCGCGTGGATGTTACGCAGTGTATGCGTTGCCTGTACCACGGTCACGGCACCGGAACTGCCACCTTAGGACAAGGTGCAACAACTGCGGCGGAACTCACGACACTGAAGAGTGCCCGTCGAAAGATTCTCCTGCCAAACGGTGCGCCAACTGTGGCGGTGCCCACCCAGCTACGGACCGTAGCTGCCCGAAACGAGCCGAGTTTCTTCGAATTCGACAACAATCTTCGGCCAACCAGAAGGGTCGAAAGCATTCCAATAAGACCCCACCAGCTCCTGTCTTGAGTGATGCAAACTACCCTGCGCTGCCGAACAGTTCGGCACCTGCCGGAATTCCAAGGTTCGTGGCTCCTCAGTCCACCCCGGGATAAAACCAACAAAGGCGTACCGACCCTCGAATCAGAGCTGGTGTGGCCGCTGCTCCAACCGACTCCCATTCCGAGGAAAACAATGATGCGCTCTACAGCTCAGCCGAGCTGTGGACCATCTTTACGGAATTCCGTGGAAGACTTCTGCGGTGCAGGACAAAATCGGACCAAGTGGAGGTCCTAGGATATATGGTTTGCAAGTGTGGGGTCAACTGAGCCCCACACCATCCGTGTATCCAACTGGAATGCTCGCTCTGTAAGGGCGAAAAAGATTGAGCTGGAAAACTTCCTTTCCCAGCAAAAGATCGACGTGGGAGTGATTTCGGAGACCCGGCTTAACCCGAAAATCAACTTCTCGCTCGCGGAATACAGCATCGTCCGGCTGGATCGTCCCAACGCAAGTGGTGGCGGTGTGGCAGTGGCCATCAGAAAAGGCATCCGGTACGAGATACTACCGCACCCGAAGACCAACGTCATTGAAGCCATCGGCGTGAAAATCATCGCCCTAACTGGAGACATCACGATCTTCGCCGTTTACATGCCTCGGCAGTGTGTTGACAGCGATGGTACCTCCCAACGCTTCATGGAAGACCTCGAGAAGCTCACCATCAACCGATCTCGCTTCATAGTGGCCGGCGATCTCAATGCTCGCCACACCCTGTGGAGAAATCATTCGGCCAACAAGAACGGCAACCTTCTGGCTGACCACCTTAGCTCAGGTATGTGTGCTATCCACTTCCCAGACGATCCGACCTTCCTATCCCCAGCTGGAAGTACATCCACCTTAGATGTGTTTCTATCCGACTTGGCACTGTCAAAGCCGGTCACACATCACGTGCTAAGCTCCGACCACTACCCGGTGGTGTGCGAACTGGACTGCAATCCAACACCAGCCCCGCCGATGATGAGACGGGATTACCACCGAGTCAACTGGGTGGACTTCAGTCGTCGGGTGGACTCTCTCCTTCCTGATGACCCGGACGTATCGTCAGTCGACGCCATCGACAACCAACACGGGCTATTCGAGGAAGCAGTCCACGCCGCAGAGGAAGCCTGCATCCGATGGGTACCAGTGAGGAAGCAATACACGAAGATCGATCGCTACACTCGACAACTCATCCAGCAACGGAACACAGTTCGTCGACAATTTCAACGTACCGGATGCCTTATCAAGAAGGAAGAACTCTCCATTCTCAGCCATCAAATCAGAGGTCGAATGTCGGCCATTATGAACCATCAGTTCTCCAACAGCATCGCACAAATGAACGACCATTCGAGACCATTCTGGAAGGTGGCAAAGGTGCTTAAACAGAAACCTAAAGAGTCCCGCCACTGAAGGATGACAATGGAGACATCATGGTAACCCCGTCGGAGAAGGCCAACGCAATCGCCAACAAACTGGTGGAGGCACACAACCTCGGTGCCAACATGGTGAGTCCCCATGAAGCTGCTGTTCAGCAATCCATTCGCCAGCTCGTGGAGCAAGTCGATAACGAACGTTTCGTCGGCCAAGTGACGGAAAACGAAGTTCGAGCAGCAGTGACGTGCGGGAAAACATGAAGGCACCCGGATACGATGCCATATTCAACCTGGTGCTGAAGAAACTCTCCGGCAAGGCGTTCCGCTTCTTGGCGAATATCTTCACCCGGTGCTTCCAGCTGGACCATTTTCCAACGAGGTGGAAGATAGGGAAAGTTATCCCTATCCTTAAACCTGGCAAGGACCCTACTGCCCCTACAAGCTACCGGCCTATCACGTTGCTGTCGGCTGTCAGCAAACTGTTCGAGCGGCTCATCCTCCAGCGGCTGATGCTACACGTTGACGAGAACTACGTCATAGTACCGGAGCAATTCGGTTTCAGACGAGGTCACTCTACCGTCCACCAGCTGGTCCGAGTGGAAAATATTATCCACCGCAACAACGCACTTTCCACCAACACGGCCATGGTCCTCCTAGACGTTGAAAAAGCTTTCGACAACGTGTGGCACGACGGTTTGATCCACAAGCTTGTGCAGGCGAACTTTCCGAGCTACCTGACGAAGATGGTAAGGAGCTACCTAACCGACCGAACATTCCGGATATTTTTGCAGGAGCATCGTCCGAGTCGAAAACGATCCCAGCCGGTGTGCCCCAAGGTAGCCGTCTAGGCCCCATTCTGTACAATCTGTACACTTCGGACGTCCCTCAACTTCCAGCTGGCTGCCGTCTGGCGCAGTACGCGGACGACAGTGCAATCATGGCAAACGGTCGAATGCCGATGAACTACCGGTCCCGGTTGCAACAAGGAGTGACCGCGTACGTGACGTACCTCAGCAGCTGGAAGATTAAAGTCAACGAAGGAAAGACCCAAGCTATCCTGTTCCGGCATCGACCATCGCCGAAACTTCTGCCTCCACCCGATAGCTTCATCCGGGTAAACGGATGCCCCGTTGATTGGATGGATGACGTCCGATACCTGGGGGTCACCATCGACAACAAAAGGAACTACCGTGTTCACACCGACTGTCCTGCGGAACAAGTGCATCGGCCTGCTCAAAGCACCTCTTATCCGTTGATAAATCGACGGTCCCGGCTATCGCAGCGCAACAAACTGGCCGTCTTCAAGGCAATTATCGCCCCGGTGGTGAACTACGCCATGCCTGTGTGGGAACTTGCGCAGAAACCCACATCAAGAAGCTCCAAGTCGTCCAAATCGGTTGCTCCGATTAATTCTCGACGCCGCCCCCAAAACAAGGACCACCGAGCTACATCGTGTCGCTGACTTTAAGACAGTGAAAGAGCGCATCAAAGAATCTATTGACACTTTCATGAAAGCTGCCGCCATTCAGAGAGTCCGCTCATCCGGGCGATTGCCGAATAACTAGAACAATTTTTAAAATTATTAGGTTAAGTAGAATATCAAATTGTAACTTATTTTGCAGTGCAAAACAAAAACACACACACACACACACACCTGTAAAAACATACAAACATCATCGATGTTAAAACCTAAAATTGAAGGCTGAAAACTTATGGGTAAATCTCTTAAATACAAAGACATGTACAGAGGACGAGAAAAATAAAGATTATATTAAATGCAAAAAAATGTCAGCAAGTCATTCTATAAACTGATCGTTAGTTCGAATGGACGACAACAAAATTCCAGCAGCAGATACAACGCAGCAAGCCATCACCATGACCGACCACGACGGTTTCTCTCAGAACCAAGCTGCATCCGAGCACACCACGCATCAGCCCCACCAACCGTGTTGCTGCAGGCGGCATCGATCCGAGCAACGGCGAGGTTTTTCAAGAGTTGCCCTCGCATTGGCAGTCAGATTGAGCCGCGTCCGCAGCATCGCCGTACACCAGCCGTATTCAGCGTGTAACCAGCAACCGCGAGAATTCGCAGACACTGAGCCGCATCTCGAAGCATCGCCAACAATCAGCCGACCGAGCGTGCGCGCTCGTAGCAGCAGGCGCGTAACCCTAGCAACCACGAGGCGTTCGTCAGACCCAAAGCCACACGGTTGGTCGGGCTGATGCGTGGTGTGCTTTGGGTCCTGACGAACGCCTCGTGGTTGCTAGGTTACGCGCCTACTTGCTACGAGCGCACGCTCGGTCGGCTGGTTGTTGGCGTGCTTCGGGATGCGGCTTGGGTCTGGCGAAATTCTCACGGTTGCTTGATACACGCTGGATACGGCTGGTGTACGGCGTGCTGCGGGACGCGGCTCTAATCTGACTACCAATGCGAGGGCAACTCTTGAAAAACCTCGCAGTTGGGTCGGATCGATGCCTGCTAGCAGCGAGCACACGGTTGGTGGGGCTGGTGCGTGGTGTGCTTCGGGATGCGGCTTGGTTCTGAGAGAAACCTCGTGGCTGGTCGGGCAGGTGATTGGCTTGCTGCGTTGTGTCTGCTTGCTGGAATTTTGTTGTCGTCCGTTCGGTTTAACGTTAGTTTGTAGAATGACTTGCTGACTGAGGTACCGTGCTTTTATAGCCCAAAGTGAGATTACTGTTGCTTTTAATTGGCTAGCTACGGAGCCAGTCATATTCAAGCAAGGATAGCATATGTTTTCTTCTTATTATTTTCTTTTTTTTTCTTTTGCGGAGCAAAACAAAATCTTTTCAATGTAATTTTGAAGAAGTAGATTAATTTTTCTTTAAGTATTATTACTGTTATAATTTATTTTTATTTATTTTATTTTATTTTCTTCAGTCAACCTTATTCTCTACAGTGATGTCTAATAATCTCGTTTTGCATTGTACATATACTAAAATGCCAAGTAATTTCCTATCATAGACTTCAAATGTAAGTAAGGGAGATCTCATATGCAGCAGTGAACGTTAAAAATGGAATAAAGCCTGTCCAACCTTAAATTTCGGACAGTTTTCTTCCCAGTCTAGATTTTGAATTAATTCAAGGATCGCTAAAACGTTTCACTTTTATGACAACTGAAACTCTTAACTTTGTTTAGTGGTACAACATGTTTACATTCTTGTTACATTAAGTAAGACGACTTCGAATCAAGTTAAAGTGTGATCGAAATCGAATTTTTCGAAAAGTGCTCCGGAAAAATGGACAAGAAGGTGGTAGGTAGCCATTATTGAGAAAATCCTATCTCTCTGTGCGAAATGTTGCTCGCAAAGTTGGGAAATCAAAATCATAAGTACAAAAATTGAAGCAGAGGCAATAACTGAATGCGTCGTTCAAAGTGAAAAAGGGTGCCCAGCAACGATGACAAGCAAAACTTCACTGCAAAAAGTCGTGCTAAAGAGTTTAACACCAATGTTTTGGTAAATATTAGCTTGTGTCATAATGGTGGACGAAACATACGTACTCAAAGACTTTAAACAGCCTCCGGGCATGGCTTTTTCTACCGCAATGCAAAGAAACGCCGCTACCGAGCATTTCCAGACAAAAAAGTTGTCCAAATTCCCGAAGAAGTGTTTGATTTGGCAGGCCATATGTAGTTGTGGTCGAAAATCTAAAAGCTTCGACTCTACCGGCACTGTCAATAAGGATGTGTACGAGAGAGAATGTCTGCAAAAGCGGTTGCTACCGTTTATCAAAAGCCAAGACTTTCTAGCTCTGTTTGGTCTCTTGTGACTATGCAAAATCCATCCTCGAATGGTATAAAGTACAAGAGGCCAAATATGTGCCAAAAACAGTCAATTCACCAAACTGTCCAGAACTTCGCCCAATAGAGAAGTTCTGGGCTTTAATTAAGCGGAAACTCTTCGAAACTAAGAAGAAAGCAAATAGTACCGATGAATTCAAGAGAAGATGGAGAACCGTCACATCGAGCGTATCTTGTACAACGGTCGGATTTTTCTTTTCCGTTTTCCATCAGAAGAAAACAAGGATGAAAAATGGAAACAATAGCGATTTTGATGAAGAGGATCAGACATGCTTTTTGGAATTTTTTTGAATTGGAGACTCATTCGTTGGTAGAGTAAAAATCGCTGATTGTTGGAAGCCAACAGGATAAGATTAAAAAGCCACGATGTGGAATTCTTAACATCTAACTGGTTTTTGAAAAAGTGCAGAAATGCGAAAAAAGTAGAAATTCTGAAAGAAATACGACCATCTCTCTCTCTCTCTCTCTCTTTCACTCTCACTCTACAAGCTACATATGCATTTTTTTTGTTGAGGTTATTTTGGTATTAACCATATGTTTAGCATTTTTTTACAGATTTCCAAAAGAATATCCCAAAAAATTATATATACTTATAAATAGCGTCGAAACTTTTACTCCTAGAATGTTGCAATTTTCAGAAAAATCAGTATTAAATTAAATGTTAAGCTTCATTTGATAGACAAAATATTTGAAATTGTACCACACGCATTGGAGATATTCCATTTTAAGAAAACGTGTTTCTGTTCATTTAATAAAAAATCAACTTTTATCCATATCTCAAAAACTGTTCTACCTTAAGTTTTTTTTTGACGGCATTTTTGAATTTTGCATAAAATTTCACATTCATAAATGCTGTAAACTAGTGTGATCAAACATCCTGGATGAAGATATTAAGAAGTGTTACTGTAAACGAGACGAACTCAACGTTGAAGAAGCGGTACTGTTTTGGGGGGGTTCCTGTAAAATTACGAAAGAGCATCATGATAGAACTATGTTCGGTTCATCTGGGAATCGTCTAGCTCGTTCATATTTTTGGTGGCCGTCTATGGACAAGAAGAGTGAAGAGCTGGAAATAAGATGTGAAATTTGTAGTGAGG
This sequence comes from Aedes japonicus, assembly GCA_034211315.2. Taxonomy (NCBI): domain Eukaryota; kingdom Metazoa; phylum Arthropoda; class Insecta; order Diptera; family Culicidae; genus Aedes; species Aedes japonicus. The sequence continues at coordinate 86,352 of JASCZW010003572.1, forward strand.
AGAGGCTTACAAATTCGCCTGGTGATCGTGTTCACTTCGACCATTTTAAATATAGAGGTGCCGATTTTCTTTGGATGATAGACAGTTTTAGTAAATGAGTCGAAATGTTTTCAGTGCGCACTTTGACATCATAAGAAACGATTGAAAAGTTGTGTAAGCGTAAATCACGTTTTGGTGTCATTTCTCACACCGTCTTCAATAATAAAGACGAATGGAGACCAATGGAGCAACTCGAAAATGTGGTGAAGACAATTAAGTGCGGCTTTGTCGAAGCTTTCTTCTGACTCCAAAGTTTCATAGGAAAACGGTTCCTAAACAGTTCTGGTCCTTTTTGGAAATGTACCGTGCTACAAAACATGCCACTACAAATGAAATTTCTTTTAAGTTGATGTTTGGAAGAGAAATGCGGATAAGGTTCGATACCCTGAAGGCGGATCCTATAAGTAGCCAGCGAGATATGATTGGACATCGTAATATTACCAGAGCTTTCCCGCCCTTCGGTTCTGAAAAGGATATGGGCGCGTTCTGCCGAGTTGGTCGCTGCAAATTTTATGTGTGTATGGGCTGCCACATCAACGTTCAAAAGTTACCTTACCTTACCAATCAGACCAAGGCCGGTGTGGTCTCTGCTGTACACCAGAAGTTGTTTCCATTATCACCGATCCATGGCTGTACGTCGCCAACCTCGCTGTCTGCGGATGGTCCGTAGGTTGCTCTTCTACTCGATCGATTCAGCAGAATCGTACGCAGAAAGGTACGCTGCACCTTCTGTTCGAAGACACCAAGGGCACGTTGGTCCCTCACTAGTAATGGCCATAGAAAACTACCGGTCTATTTTATATCTTGTAGATGGTAAACTT